>CM053029.1:73448006-73705506 GCA_028564925.1 Lithobates sylvaticus
ACGACAGCTCAATGACATGGATCACTTATATATAATAATATAGAAGTGGTATAGAGACTTGTATATAATATAGAGATCCATATAAATCTATACAAGAATAATAAATAATCCAAGGGGTTGTGTCATGGAATAAAAAATTCAGCTGGTTATTTAGTTAACATTTCCTGTCTTATTTCCAAAATACAGATTAGAGTGGTCTAATCTGTATTTTTTATAACTATAAAACTGTTGCAGAAGTTAAGAAAATAGCAAAAACCTGTATAACAAAAGTTTTGATCCCAGTTGATTTGCCTACTCTTAGGAAGGAAGAATGTAAACACTGCAAAGGAATCGGCTGTAGGAAGAATAGAACCGAAAGCTTATATATTGCATAATGTGAAACTTGTATTAATTATTATAGTTTCAAAAAGGGTTGGGATAAACTAAAAAATCTACCAAATATTTCAATTTTATTGCATGCTCTGAAACCTTCTACATAGATGAATGAACACCTGTATGTGACTGGTTACCTAAGCCATGTATAATTATGCAACAATATTCAAGTTAAACAATGGCCTATCTTCTAAAACAACCATAAAGTATGTTTTACATTTCCATAGATGTTAAAATGAGGTCATCACCTGCTGTTGGTATCTGTTGAGTGTTTTAAATGAAATCTTCCTAAAATATTCCCTCCCAGTATTAAAATGGTAATGACTTACTTGGGCTGAGTGGAATCAAAGGATAGTCACACTGTCCAATTATATTGTTGGAAACATGCCTTTTGTTAACTGGGTAAAACTCATTAGCAAATCTAAAGTCACCCCATATTGGTGAGGGGTGGTAAATTGTATTTAAAGTGAGGCAGAGCTCAGTCAAGTACAAGAATCGGACTGGTCAGGAGATCAAGGAGCTGCTGATTATGTCTTCACTAAACAATTCCAGGTACAGTTTCTATATACTTTTTATGATTGTAAACTTGCTTAGATGTTTATATGTGTTTGCTATGACAAGTATATTTTAGTTTGGTTACAATACAGTCTTTATGCCCTGTACACATTATGAGATTATTGGACAAATGAGCCTCTGTTTTTTTTTTTTGCATGCTAATCTCATATTAAAAATTTAAGAGGCCTCTAAAGTTATGAAAATTCTCTAACAGAATACAACTGATATAATGTGTTGTAATGTATTTTTTAGTTTTTCTTGGCCTACTGATTTTTTTGTATTAACCACATGCCAACCAGGCCATAGCCGAAAGACCGCTACAGCGCACCCTTATTCTGGGTGGACGTCCTTCGGACGTCCTCTCAGAATCGCGCTCCTGTGCGCCCCCTGGGGCATGCACCCAGGAACATCCGTGACCGCCGGGTCCGGGGATCCGGCGCATCACGGATCACGATAAATGGTCGCTGATAGCGGCCGTTTACCATGTAATCGCTCCTTTTAAATGACTGAGCATCACTTGTAAACAAACCGGCGTCGTGTCATGACGCAGGTTCCTCCCTCCCCTCTCTGTACCGATCGGTACAGTGAGAGAGGGAGAGATCGTTTGCAATGCTGTTGGCACTACAGATCCAGTTCACCGCGCTGCTCAGTGCCAGTACTATGCAAAACTGTGCCAATACTGTGCAATACTCGCCAATAGTCGCCAATACTCTGCAATAAATTTTAACAGAAACAAATTATTTAATTTTTTTACCGAATTTTCAATCTTTTTTTTTTTTATTTTTTATTTAAAGCGCAAAAAATAAAAAAAACAGCGGTGATTAAATACCACCAAAAGAAAGCTCTATTTGTGTGAAAAAAAGGACAAACATTTCATACAGTGGTACAGTGTTGCATGACTGAGTAATTGTCATTCAAAGTGTGAGAGCACCGAAAGCTGAAAAAGGTCTGGTTAGAAAGGGGGTTTAAGTGCCCAGTGGTCAATACTGTATTGATTAACCACTTACCCACTGGTCACTTAAATCCCCTTCCTAACCAGACCAATTTTCAGCTTTCGGTGCTCTGACATTTTGAATGACAATTACTCAGTACCCAGTACTGATAATACTCAGTGGTACCCACTGTACCCATATGAAATTTTTGTCCTTTTTTTTTCATACAAATAGAGATTTCTTTTGGTGGCATTTAATCACCACTGGGTTTTATTTTTGAGCTATAAAAGAAAAAAGACTGAAAATTCTTTAAAAAAATGCTTTTTTTCTCCGTTTACTGTTATAAAATTTAGCAAATTAGTAATTTTTCTTCATAAATTTTGGCCAACATTTATACTGCTACATAACTTTGGTAAAAATAACCCAAACTGGTGTATATTATTTTGTCTGTGTGAAAGTTATAGTCCACAAGCTATGGGGCCAATCTCTGAAAATTGGGGGATATCGCTGTGTTTTGGGTCGGATAGTCTGTGGAATGAATCTGGTAAGGGGAAATTGGGAGGGGGTGGGATTTTTTTTTTCGCCTTTCTACTCTCTCCCCCCTGGGAGGCACAGTGGAGAGATGATTGATGTCCTTAAAAGACGAGGATAATTTATTATGGTAAATTAGGCACGGGACATAACATTTACCAGACGCAACCCTGGACACCTAACAACCACATGGTACCTTGTCCTTGTTTTTCTTCTAGTCATGTTTCGCTATACCCAGTATGTCATGATGAACATCTACCGCAGACTCCATGGTCCTTCCTCTGTTATCAATTTGTTAGATCTTGGATCCCCATGTACCTGTACTTGAACTTGTCTTTCTAAATAACAAGTTATCCGAATGTTACCTGTTCATGTTTATATTTTCAATAAAAAACTTTGTGGAACAAAAAAAAAAATTAGGCAGGGATAGGCAACACGTAATGAAAACCACACAACGAAGGGTGGATTGGAATAATGAAATGAAAAGGGGAGAGGTATATAAAGTAGTAGGGGGAGGTCATACTTAATAAAAACACAACAAATATAATAGAACCTGGTAATACTAGTATGAAATTATTATGTGTCTGTTTGTTTTTTGTAGATTGTTTGATACACGTAATAAGGGTGCTGTAAAGCCTCCTTCTTAAATTATAATTTGAATAATGTGTTGCACGAAATGAGTTTATATGAATAGATAAATGGGTGTGGGGTCATTGTTTTTTTGTTTTGTTTTTCCCTTCTTCCTGAAGATGATATGATCAGGGATCTGGTGTGTTTTGGGCTGAGTGGAAACAAAGGATAGTCACACTGTCCAATAATGTTGGAAAAATACCTTTTGTTAAGTAAATAAAGCTTATTTGCACTCTAAAGCCACCCCAGGGGGTAAATTGTATTTAAGGCAAGGCAGAGCTCAGTCAGTTACAAGAATCACAGACAGATCAGGAGAACAAGGAGCTGCTGATATAGCTACACTAAACCATTCCAGGTACTGTATCTTTATACTTTTTATCATTGTAAACTTTATTAGAAGTTTATATGTATTTGCTATTGCAAATAAATTTTAGTTTGGCCACAATACAGTCTTTAAGCCTGGTTCACATGATGAGAACATCGGATGAATGATTTGTCAATTTATTTTTTTTTGCATGCTAGTCTCATATTGAAAATGAAGAGGTTACTAAAATTACAAACATTCTCGTACAGCAGAATAAAAATGATGTAATGTATTGCAATACAATCTTTAATTTCCGAGTATACGTGATATTGGTCTTCCGATTTTTTTTTTTTTTTTTTTCAGACGAATATCGTACTGATTAAATGAAAATCATTCATTCTGGTATCATACGAGAACATTTTTTGTGTTTGTTTTTTCCTTTTGGATAATTTTGCATGAACTGTCATGATCGGCTCTCGAAAGCTGTGTACAAACGATCGTTCAGAAAGTGCTATTTTTCGTCCGATTTTCTGATCATGTGCCCCAGGCATTAGTGATGGTCACTTGCAACTTACTGAACTGAAAGTCCGGAAAAAATATTTGTCTGTGTTGGATTGTAAGGCAGCTGGTATTTGCTAAATCAAAACCTATTTCTAATGTTACAATATTGAGAAATTTCAGGTGCGTACTTGAAATTATTTATCCTATTACCTAATTAAAGTTACTCTGTCACGCCATACAATTCAACACAAATGTTCTTGAAAAAGATGCCATTATTATTCATTTGTCTGTGCCACTGATCTTCATTCCTTGGAATTCAGATGCCCACTCTCCTGCTCACCAGATCCTTCTGTTTTGCCATACATTGATCTAAAGATTTTCCAGTCCAGCAGGCACTGGCCAAATTTCAATCAGTGTGTGGCCTCCCCCACTCAACAGAAGTTGCTTATTTATATTCTATTGATAAAGCATTTTGAAAAAATTTCCATCGATCAGTGACTGCAGTCAATCAGCTGTGAGTGCTGCTTTCAGACTAAAGTGTCCCAGTTGGGGGATTCATTCACCTCATTTGTGTGGTTGGAGGAATCTGTTAAGCAGGCAA
This sequence comes from Lithobates sylvaticus, assembly GCA_028564925.1. Classification (NCBI taxonomy): domain Eukaryota; kingdom Metazoa; phylum Chordata; class Amphibia; order Anura; family Ranidae; genus Lithobates; species Lithobates sylvaticus. Next base: position 73,452,433 of record CM053029.1, read on the forward strand.
TAGATTTTTTTTTTCCCACCACGGGCAAACAAAATCAAGTTGCTTGTTTCCTCTATTAACACAGTGAGGGGAATCCCTTCCACAGTGATATTGGCAGGCTTCCCTGCTATAAGCTGGTGGTTCTATACAAGTTGATCTATAGATATCTTTTTTTGTTCAACCCACTGGCTGAACTTTATTATTATACAGGATTTATATAGCACCAACAGTTTACGCAGCACTTTACAATGTATAGGGGGGGGGACAACACAATTACAGTACAGTTCAATACAAAAGGTACAGGGGGGCCCTGCTCGTAGAGCTTACATTCTAAAGGAAGGGGGTGGTGGTACAAAAGGTAATAGCTGCAGAGAATGATTTGATGGGGGTGGCATAAAAAACATAAATGAAAATGAACATAAAAAAAAAAGACTGGGTATGGCCAGTCACTACTGTGTCCTGTAGCAATGAATGGATTAGTGGACTACAGAATGCAAAAGAAGACCAGGTAACCAAGACTATTGTATGTGGCAGGTGTTGAAAATTCTTCAGGCAGCAATATCTTTTCAACAAAATAGCATTGTTCGGTAGCTTTTGATTTTTCTACCTTGGCCAAGATGTTAATGTTTTGATTTTATGGCTTATTGACATAAAAATTACACTTTATTAAATTATTATTTATGCCTATCCTAGTGTGTTGCATTGAGACTAGTAATAATTAATTAATAGGGGTTGTAGTCATAGACAGGACTCCTTTATTAAAGGATTTATTGCATCTTTTGTTGCGATGACCACCCCCTTGTCCATGAGGCATTTACTTTAGATCTTTTGAGGATATTCTTTTATTGGGTTTTCAACAAAATGAACACAAAATGCAGAACAGGTGAGTATTAATCATGTTCTTTATCAGGGACTTTTTGTCATGCTACAAAATTGATTTAATAAACTATACACCCCTATCAAAATAATTATCTACTGTAGGCAATCAATAAAAGTTTTAATTGAAACATTGCAATTTTTTTACTTTGATCTGTTGTTAATATTAAGATCCAAAATAAACATTTATTTTTTCTATATAGGTGACTTATATCTTCGTACATGATGAGTCAAGTAGGAGACGCGTCCTATCAATGCTCTGAGTGCCAAAAGAGTTTTACTATGAAATCAAGCCTCAAAACCCACCAAAGAACTCACACAGGAGAGAAACCATTTAAATGTTCAGAATGTGACAAGGGTTTCTCGAGAGTTCACCATCTTGCCCGACACAAAATGATTCACACAGGAGAGAAGCCGTTTTCTTGCAGTGAATGTGGACATGTTTTTTCACACAAGGAACAACTAATCAGACACGAGAAGACTCACACAGGGGAGAAGCCTTTTAGATGTTCAGAATGTGACAAGAGCTTTACTCTATTTGCTAATCTTGCTGCCCACCAAAGGATTCATACAGGAGAGAAGCCATTTAAATGTTCAGAGTGTGACAAATCCTTCACGGAAATTGGCCATCTTGCTCGGCATCAGAAGGTCCACACAGGAGAGAAGCCATTTAAATGTCCAGAATGTGACCAGGGATTTGCACACAAAGCACATCTTGTTGTACACCAGAGAATTCACACAGGCGCAAAACCATTCAAGTGTTTGGAATGCAACAAGAGCTTCTCACACAAACCATCTCTTGCTTTGCACCACAGAACTCACACAGGAGAGAAGCCATATGCATGTTCTGAATGTAATAATTGTTTTACCTCAAGACCATCTCTGATCCAGCATCAGAAGCTTCACATCAACGTCTGAAACTGAACAAGTGTATAATAAGTCCATGCTACTACATTCAATCTCACCAGAAGATTCACGAGAGAGTGGTTTTGCAAGTTATACGCTAATGCTGATTTCTGGAAAGGGCCGGAATACCTCATTCTGGGACTTTCTAGCTTCAATTTGTTCCTTGGAACACAGATGTTTTTTGTTGAATAGTTTTCTGAAACAAATAAAAATTGATTCAATTGTTGAACATTCCAAGTTTTTTGTGAAAGCTTATTTAAGCTCTAGGGAGAAAAAAAAAAGTTTTATGCACTCATCAGTCATTATTCAGAAAAGTGCATCTTGTAAATAATAAAATGTATCTTCTACTGAGATTTTTAAGATTCACTATTTTTTATGCGTATAGGTTAACAACAAATATTTTTTATTTATCAAAAAATTTTAAAATGATAATTAAAAAAAAAACACTTTCTGTGATGACACGTTTTGCAGTCTCTACATACAGGTTTCTTCTAGAAAAAGGAATATTAGGACAAGGAATCTGCTTTATAGTCAAATATTAACAATTAAACATTGTATATATGTCAAATGCCGCGTACACACGAGCGGAATTTCAGTCGGAAAAATCTTGGATGTTTTTTCCGATGGAATTCCGCTCAAGCTTGGCTTGCATACACAAGGTCGCACAAAAGTTTGCTGAACTTTAGACCTTCAAGAACGCGGTGACATACAACACTACGACGAGCCGAGAAAATTAAGTTCAATGCTTTCGAGCATGCATCAAATTGTTTCCGAGCATGTGTAGGAATTTTGTGCGTTTTGGATTTGGTACAGACGATCGTAATTTTCCGACTGAAAAATAGAGAACCTGCTCTCAATCTTTTGCCAGCAAAAGTCCGATGGAGCATACACACGGTCGCATTTTCCGACCAAAAGCTCTCATCGGTCTTTTGCTGGCCTAATTTCCGATCGTGTACACGGCAAAAGAAAAAAGTATTACATAAGAGAAACAAGGTGAGTCACACTTCAGTTTCCACAGCAGGTTCAATGCAATCAGGCCCTCCTGAAGGCCATATATAGAGTAAACCTATATTGCTGTACTTCAAATTTATTTATAAAAAATAAACTAAATACTTTCAATATGTTTCATTCCAAAAAACATTTTGGTCAAGGTTATGTTAGGTGTGGCTGCCAAGGGGCCACTGATACCAGTTTACATTGCCGCGTTCCAATTGTTAAGCTTACATAATGGAGTAAGACACAGACACACAGATCTCCGTGTCGGCTCCGAGCTTAAAGACCCAGGCTCTCAAAAGCTTTTATTAGCGGTATTTATACACTTTTTAAAGGGGGTGTTTTCCAAAGCAAACAGATGACAATATGATTTCATACAAGGCTATATCCAATTGTACAGGTCAGCATGCCCTGTGACTTAGCTGGTTAAACACTCTTGTGTAAGCCCTTGTACTAGGACAATAAAACAAATAACAGGAGAGAATAAAAATACAGAACAACAAGAAGAAATAAAAGGGTAACTCTAACTTGTAATTACATATTCAGCTAACCGGACTTCTCATTTCCCCCTTTGACATCATGCTCCTCCCAACTCTGGATCCTCAAAAGTGGGTTCTAGCTAGTACTTCCTTAGGTACTATCCCTGACCGCGAGTTGTCAGAGGAGAACTGAGTTCTCATCCCCCAGTTCCATACCAGCATCCCAGAAGTGAAGAGAATCGGAGAGGAGGACGATGTCAACCCATTTACCATTCCGTAGAGAACCTTCTCTTCAGTCTTTTGACTCTCCTTTTTATCCTAGCATATATGCAGCAATTAATAACTGTCACTATAGCTAAACCAAGTATGAGTATCAATATAGGACTAAATATCCAACTGAATGTTTTGGTTGCAGTAAGAGACCATCCACTGAAAACATCATACCAGTGGTGGGTGGTCTCTTCCTTGATTTGTGAAGATAGATGAATAAGCTTTCCCTTATCAATAATTGCGGATAATAGGTTGTTTTGAAGGGTATGTTCGTGTGTTTCTATGTATTTCCTAAGTATTTCTGATTCTTTTAAAACTTGCAATAGGGGTTCTAATGATATTACAAAAGGTGTGGTGTCAGTAAGATTATCTACCGCCCATTCCCTATTAAATGTTTTATCAGCATCTGATTCAAAAATGAAAGTATCATTTAACCATTTAAATACTTTAACATTCATTATACACCCTGAAAAAGGAGCTGTTCTATTTAGACTCCTCATGGTGTCGTTGTCATTAGTTACTAAACAAATGTGTTGTGGTCCTATTTCCATGAATCGATTCCCTATGTGTACGGGCATTCTCTGGAACTTACATATATTGGACTGGTGCTTTAACAGGCAAGGTTCATAGACTGATGAACTCCTTCCACAAACCTTTCCTTTGTTAGTTTCGGTACACAGACTCAGATCATGAGTTCTGTTCTGTGTATCTACATAATGCCCATAAATCTCGGGATACCAAAATTCAGGCGGATCTTCCCCTACCAGAAGTGGCATTACTATTAGTTTACACATTACCTCTATGCCCTCCACCATATATATGTTATACCTCCCAGCACACCATTGTTCCTCACATTCTATTTCTCTTCCCGGTACTTCAAACCAGGTGTTTTCTAAGTCTAGACCCTTAAAGTACTTGAGCCATGTGTGGTAATTCCCTGACTGTAACTCTTCCCTTGCCCTATTTACTTGTATGTGATAGGATAGTGTAGAGAAAGCACACCGAGTGAGATTTATAAATTTCTGATCTCTCCTCCATAGCTCCAAGCTGGCTATCACCGTGTGATTAACCATAGCATTAAGGTATTTAGTTAACTGTACCTGACTAATTTGTGTTTCAAATGTTGTAGGTAACCATTGACTTGTGATTGTCAGTCCATCAGCTATGTGTCCCCCTGCATGTTTCCTTTTATTTTGTATCATTTCCATCTGTATTCCGCTCATTACTCCCATTCCTGTTCCGGTTGCTCCCAAAACGGTGTCATACCATTCTCGTTTGTATCTACAATCTGGTAACTTAGGGAAAGTAACATTAAATTTTACTTTAGTTTTCTGTTGTGATATGGAAGTGTTTAAACAGGACTTGGGGACAGGGGTTAATACTGAGGACTTGAAAACCAGAGGTGGGGTGTCTTCTATCTTTATACTAAATCCATAATGTTCCCACTGTATATACCCACCTGCTGTGTTATTCGATTTTACGAAAAACCATGATGCGCAAATGTAGGTTGCTGATTGATTTGTGACTATGGGTCCTGTTATATTAAATGGTTCAGCTCCGCTTACTGGCCTAATACCTGTTCCCTTTGTTTTCTTTTTATATTCCTCAGAATGTGGGGTACGGAGTACTGCCTGAGTTTTATCAAAAACTTCTTTCCATGTTTCTAATGGACCTAATTTATGACACTTATGTGGTGTGTAGTTATAAGGCCATGGTAAATTTTCCCTCCAGTGAAAGGATATGTTTACCAGTGCCGGTGGTCTGGCTTTTACAAATACTACGGGTGAACGTGGGTAATAGTCATTATCTTTTACATAAAAGGGGCTCTCATGTCCTGATACAACAATACTTCCTACACTATACGACCGTGTCCCATCCTTAGGCCCAAAGCCTACCCATGTTAGGTCTGTATTGTTCTCATGAGTTGTCACATCTATACCAGGAGTGAAAGCATAAATACATCCTAAAAGACATTCTAGTACTGTTATTGTATCTAAAAAGTTTATCATTCTGTGGCTTGTTCCGGACTTTTTCTACAATGTGATGCGTAGATCCAAGTGGTCTTTCCTTCCAATTTTACTGAGGTTGGGTGCTCAACAGCACTTGGTATGGTCCTCAAACCGTAGTTCCAAAGTCTTTCTAGTATGTTTCTTTACATAGACCCAATCTCCAGGATTTAATAAGTGAGTACCTGCTTACAGAGTCAGGATCTGGAAGGGAAGAATACACATCTTTGTGGATCTTAGTTAGATACTGTTGTAATTGTATCACATATGCAGTCAAGCTTATCACATTGTAATTGCATACTCTATGGAAAATATAAACCTAACCCAGGTGCACTTCCAAAAAGTATCTCACAAGGAGACAGTCCTGTCTTCCCTGTGGGAGTGTATCGGATGGAAAACAGAGCCAAAGGTAAAACATTCTGGCCATGGCTTCCCCAATTCTTGCATCTATATTTTTAATTTTATTGTTCCATTTACTCTTTCTACTGACCCTGAACTTTGAGGATGATAAGGGGTGTGAAAACTTTGCTGGACCCCTAACATTGCCATCACATTCTGCATGATTTCTCCCGTGAAATGTGTTCCCCCTATCTGATTCTATAGTTTCGGGGAGACCAAACCTAGGTATTAACTCAGTGATCAGTTTCTTGGCTGTGGCTTTGGCTGTGGCTGATTTGACAGGGTAACTTTCGGCCTAAAACGGAAAACAGATCGATACACACGAGAACAAACTCAAAAGGGCCGCTCTTAGGCATTTGTATATAGTCAATTTGCAGTCTCTGAAAGGGGTACTGTGCCTGATGTCTCCGGGGTGTTATAACTTTCTGTCCTGGGCTATTCAGGAGACAGATTTGGCAGGCTGCACAGTAGTTTCTGGCAAAGCTGCTGAATCCAGGGGCGAGCCATCTCTGGCTCACAATCCTATACATAGAATTGGAGCTGATATGCGTGGGAAGGTGAACTGCTGCCGCCATTGCCGGGTACAGAGAAGCTGGTGGACAAACCTTGTCCCCCCCTCTCCATACTTGGTCAGGGTCTGGCGCTGCTCCCATTTTTACCCACCTATCCTTTTAGCTCACCTCTGCTTGTTCCTGTAACCTACTCAGCTTCTGCCATGTTTGTTCTGGGCTACTTACCTGTACTGCTGCTACAGTCTCAGGGCTTACCTCCTTTAGAGCTGCTTGTCTTGCAGTTAAATCTGCAAATATATTTCCTTTTGCTTCAATTGTTTTTGCATTCGTGTGTGCCGATATCTTCATTATGGCCACCTTTTTGACTTTTTGTAGGTTATCTAAGACTCTTTTTATTCCTTCCTTTGCTTTACTGGTGTACCTGCTGCTGTCAGATATCAGCAATCATGATCAGATACACCCTCAGATTGAAGGGTATCGGTACCATTTTTCACTACTATCCCCCCCCTGCCAAACTCCTCATGACTGAAGAGGCAAATAGGTACCTAAATTGAAATTGGTGCAGAAATCAATGACCGTTTTATTCCTGGATGCTTTCAGTAAGTTCACATATGTATGCTTTTTACACAATTCATACAATGTGTAGCAATCTGAGGCATCCACTCTCTGCAATATGACACAATACCTAAAACCTTTAGACCTTTGTAGTTGCAACACTCTTTATTACGCGCACCCTTTCTGTTTATTCAGTGACAGAGAGAGAAAAGAAAAACTTAACTTTTTCTTATTTAACCCCTAACAACCTTTTGTTAAAACCTGTAAAAGATTGAGGGTACTGTCTATACATATTTTTCTCATTGGGGCAACATAACAATAAATCATTCACATATTGTAAAATGCAAACCATAATTGACATTATTCTGCTAGTGGCACAGAAAAGAAAGCCTCTGTGGCTAAACCTATCACTGTGAAACACATGTTATTTAAAGGTATCTGGGATAATAAGGTATGCGGGTTCGGCACTAGTATTTTGTTTACTGCCCTTAAGGTCCTGTACCATCCTATACTTAATTGGACCACCGTCCACTGATTTCTTTTAACTAGGGTACAGAGGAATATTTGCGGGCAATTTTACTTCCCTCAGGGCTCCACTTTTAAATAATGACTGTACTTGGGTTTCTATAGCTGCCTCCTGAGGCGCACTAAGTGGATACTGTTTTTGGTCGGGGAGCACTGCTCCGGGTATCAATTCCAGGGTCACTGGAGGAATGGGCAGAAGCCCAACATCAACTGGATGTTTTTCCCACAGATCCTCTGGAAAAGATGCCAGTAGCTGCTCTAATGCTGGTGAAATCTGGTTAAGTGCCTCAGGTTCTTATTTCACAACATTGGATCAAATTACACATTTCTATATTTTTCCAGTTTGTCACCTATAGTTAAGGCAGCGGTACCATCCTCTCCGGATGATATGAAACATATATACAACATATAAGACATATTAAACATATAAGACTCCAACACTTCCCCTTGTCTGTCTTTTCTAAGTCTGCTGCTCCCTTTCTATCTTGACCTTGTCGGGGTTTGGTTTGCTTCTGACCCATTCTAATCCCGTGCCTAGGTAGCTTATTGGAATACTGACAATATGCCCCAAAACTATGGCCAGATCTTCAGACTGACCTCCTTTGGGGACCCTACACCAGTTTCTCGTTGCCTTCCTCCTAGGGTGCTAGAATACTGAATATCTCTCCTGGATACTGAATAACTTTATATGCTAGCCAACTGACAAACAATATGACCAGACTGACGGCTACAACATACACAAGCATTCCTTTGTGCGGCCAGATACCCAACTAGATCTCCGGACTTTGTGGAGACCTTATTCCCCCCTGTATTTGGGATCCCTCTCATACATTCTTATCCCTGCTTTATGGAGCAGCCAGGGCTTATACTTTCAACCCGTCTTATGGTTTATGAGTTAGATGTGAGGTTAAGCATAAGCGTCAGACCCCCCCGAAAGGGCGCGTTCCGTTGCTTAGTTCGGCAATCCCCTTCTAACTCATACCATCCTTGACAAGGCCCATTCACTTGCTCCACAGACAGACAAACGGACAACTTAACAGATAACACATAATTACAGCAATATAAACCGAATGTGTATTGGTTCTAAACCCACCGCTTACGGAAGTTGGTACACAATTCCTGGAGATCAACAGCTGACAGAACGTTTAGGCAAAAATCAGGGGAGTACAGAGCATTATAAGAAAAATAAAGCTTTTTCTTACCTGTACAGTTTTTGGTCTGTGGTTCCCTGAATGCCCGTCCTTTTTGTTCCGTCAACTTTGTTCGTCCGCTCTTCCTGTAGCATCATTGGTGAGTCGCTATTCGGGCGCCAAAAAAAAATGTTAGGTGTGGCTGCCAAGGGGCCACTGATACCAGTTTACATTGCCGCGTTCCAATTGTTAAGCTTACATAATGGAGTAAGACACAGACACACAGATCTCCGTGTCGGCTCCGAGCTTAAAGACCCAGGCTCTCAAAAGCTTTTATTAGCGGTATTTATACACTTTTTAAAGGGGGTGTTTTCCAAAGCAAACAGATGACAATATGATTTCATACAAGGCTATATCCAATTGTACAGGTCAGCATGCCCTGTGACTTAGCTGGTTAAACACTCTTGTGTAAGCCCTTGTACTAGGACAATAAAACAAATAACAGGAGAGAATAAAAATACAGAACAACAAGAAGAAATAAAAGGGTAACTCTAACTTGTAATTACATATTCAGCTAACCGGACTTCTCAGTTACATAATGCCCTTCATTAGCCAGGAACATCTTAGTATATCCCACATACTGCCATAACTACCGCACTTACTTCTCAGTATCTGTTTTTAAATGAATCCTTGGGATTTCTCATATATCCTCAAGTGTTTCCCCTATGATTCTGCAGAAAAGCTAGGGGACAAACAATCAAATGGGTCAGCCAAATTCAGGGTAGAAGCACTCAATTCCACAAATCCTACTGGGGTATTCTGTCTTTCACCAATATATAAGGCAAGGATTGGCCTGAACACTTGGTCTATCCAATACAATGTATACGACAAAAGAAAACCTAGTGCGCAAGGCACAGTATAACTGAGTATACAGGAATAGGCATGAAACTTGGCTGCCTTTTATAAGGAGATTTAGGCTAGCAGGGGTACATGCTGTAAATTACGTCTGACATGTTTCAGACGATGACGTTTTATAGTTTGAACAATCTAAAAAGACAGAAGAGTAAACCAAAGCATCAAGTCAATAATGCATAATAATGGCAATACCATTCAGTCCATAATTATGGCAGTACCAATCAAATGATAACAAAATGCACTAAGATATATGTACAAACAATGATACCATACATATGCCAAAAGGCTGTAATAGGAAAGGGTAAAGGATATTATCTATACCTATAGGGGAACCATAGACATCAAAGCCTTAGCTTCTATAGATCTAACGCACATATGCCTGACTGAAAAAACCTTCCAAATACGGTTGAAATGAAATGCCTCATTAAGGCCTGGAGATGCAGTTGCATTAAGATGGAAAATCCACCTCAATTCACTTTGTAAAAGTTGCTTATTTAGGTCTCTTGGGTTGTTGGGAAAATGCTCGAGTGCCAGGAATCGCATCTTTGGAGTGCGATCACAATGCACTGTACAGCTATGTCTACCTAGAGCAGTGGTTCTTAACCCCTTCAATACCCGCCCATAGTCATATAACGCCCACAAGGTGGATCTACCATCCTGGGTGGGCGTCATATGACGTCCTCCCATTCCCGGCCGCCTGGGGGGCGCGCACGCGCCTGCGGCGTCACTCGGGACCCGGTGCGGGTGCCCGGCGGCCTCAATGTCCGCCGGGCACCCGCGATTGCCCGTTAAAACAACAGGACCGTGCGGGACCGTGGAGCTGTGTGTGTAAACACACAGCTCCACCGTCCTGTCAGCGAGCAGGAGACCGATCATGTGATCCCAGCACGGAGGATCACATGATCGGTCTCCTCCCCTTGAGTCCCCTCCCCCCACCGTTAGAATGACACATTTAGGTAAAACATTAACTCCTCCCCGCCCCCTAGTGTTAACCCCTTCCCTGCCAGTCACGTTTACACAGTAATCAATGCAATTTTATAGCAACGATCGCTGTGTAAATGTGAATGGTCCCAAAAATGTGTCAAAAGTGTCCGAAGTGTCCGCCGCAATGTCGCAGTCACGAAAAAAAAATCGCAGATCGCCGCCATTACTAGTAAAAAAAAAAAAAAAAATGCAATAAATCTATCCCCTATTTTGTAGACGCTATAACTTTTGCGCAAACCGATCAATATACGCTTATTGCGATTTTTTTTTTTACCAAAAATATGTAGAAGAATACGTATCGGCCTAAACTGAGGAAAAAAAATATTTTTTTTTTTTAAAAATGGGATATTTATTAATGCAAAAAGTAAAAAATATAGTTTTTTTTTTTCAAAATTGTCGCTCTTCTTTTGTTTATAGCGCAAAAAATAAAAACCGCAGGGGCGATCAAATACCACCAAAAGAAAGCTCTATTTGTGGGAAAAAAAGGACGTCAATTTTGTTTGGGTGTAACGTCGCACGACCGCGCAATTGTCAGTTAAAGCGACGCAGTGCCGAATCGCAAAAAGTGCTCTGGTAAGGAAGGGTGTTTAAAAGCCCTGTATTGAAGTGGTTAACCTCAGTCCTCATTACCCCCCACCAGGCCATGTTTGCAGGCTTTCCTTTTCCCTTGCACAGGTGCTTTAAATCTAAGTCAATGGCTTGGTATTTTGGACAGCTATTTTATCTGAGGACTGAGGTTAAGAACCACTGACCTAGAGGAAGACCAGTCACCTTCTTTTTAATACTAACAATGTGTCTGTAAATTCTTCGCCAAAATTCGATTTTGGTTTTTCCCACATAGTAGCAATTGCATTTACACTGCATTAAGTAGACTACACCTGCAGTGCGGCAATTGACATAGTGTCTGGGTCTCAATTTTTTCCCATTTAGTAAGTCTACGTTCTTTCCAGTGTCCATATACTAGCAATAATTACAATTGTCGCATCTGAATTTCCCTGTGAGTTTAACACCATCTTGTTTATTGGTTTTGTATTCACTACGGACTAGTTTGTCATGTAGTGAAAAGGCTCTGCGATAAGTAATCAATGGTTGGGTGAGGACAAATGGTGCTAGCATAGTATCCATACTGAGTAAATGCCAGTATTTTTGTAGGATGGCCTTTATCTGTCCATGTTGCTGACAGTATTTTGTAATGACCCGTGTGGGTATAGATTCTTTGCTCTGTTTTTTTTATAGAAAAGAAGGTTCCTATAAACTTTGTTTTTAGCTTTTTTTTATATGCTTTTTCAGAATCCCATCAAGCTTGTAGTCTTGTTCTGAGTGTGAGAGCTTCCTTCTCGAGTATATCCCACATACTGCCATAACTACTACACTTGCATCTCAGTATCTGTTTTTAAATGAATCCTTGGGATTTCTCATATATCCACTCTCAAGTGTTTCACCTATGATTCTGCAGAAAAGCTAGGGAACACACAGACAATAGGGTCAGCCAAATTCAGGGTGGAAGCATTCCATTCCATAATTCCTACTAGGTTATTCTGTCTTTCACCAATATATGGTAGACCCCACTAAAATAGACTCCATACCTCCTCCCATGCTCGCCATCAGGACTTCTGCAGAGCCTCTCCCATCCTCTGGAACTCCCTGCCCCATTATGTCCGATCAGCCCCTACCCTGTCCACCTTTTAAGAGATCCCTGAAAACTCATTTATTCAGGGAAGCCTATCCCACACCCACCTAACAACAACTGTCCCCCCCCCCCCAATTAAATCATTCTCTGCAGCTATTACCTTTTGTACCACCACCCCCTCTCTTTAGAATGTAACCTCTACGAGCAGGGCCCTCCTGTACCTTTTGTATTGAACTGTACTGTAATTGTTGTCCCCCCCTATACATTATAAAGCGCTGCGTAAACTGTTGGTGCTATATAAATCGTGTATAATAATATCTGTAATGTTCCTTTTTTTTATTTCTACTTTCTCAGTAAAAGCAAACAAAAAAAAAAAAAACAATCTTTACTGTGCATGTGCAAAGCTGAAAGGATGTTGTCACTCTTCATAGTCTGCACAGGAAGGCTGCAGGAAGGAAGACAGAATAGTGGAGGGCTGATTATACTGCTCCCCTCCCTCCAGCTACAGAGCGTGGAATGAAGACACTGGGTATTGCATACAATGCTGTGTTCACCTTCATTCACTTCTACATTGATCTGCCTGTAGAAGCCGTACAGTGTCCAGGATAGTCCTCCTCCTCCTCCTCCTCACTGGTATGTCAATTTATTAATAGAATTTCTAAAACCCAGACAGCACTCTGACACTTAACTCTATATGCACCGCACAGCATTCATGTCTATGTGATAAGTCCCAGCATATCTATCCTGCTAGATACAAGACATACTAGGAATTGTAGTTCTACAAAATGTTACATTTTAACAAAGTTTATGTTCCTAGGAGCTACACTATATTATCAAAAGTATTGGGACGCCTGCCTTTACACGCACATGAACTTTAACTACTTCAGCCCCGGACCAATTTGCAGCCAAAGGACCAGGCCCCTTTTTGCGATTCGGCACTGCGTTGCGTTTAACTGACAATTGCGCGGTCATGCGACGTGGCTCCCAAACAAAATTGGCATCCTTTTTGTTCCCACAAATAGAGCTTTCTTTTGGTGGTATTTGATCGCCCCTGCGGTTTTTATTTTTTGCGCTATAAACAAAAATAGAGCGACAATTTTGAAAAAAATGCAATATTTTTTTGCTTTTTATTTTTTTGCTAAACAAAAATAATAAAAAAATATCCCCCAAAAATATATATAAAAAACTATTTTTTTTCCTCAGTTTAGGCCGATACGTATTCTTCTACATATTTTTGGTAAAAAAAAAAAAAAAATCGCAATTATTGATTAATGATTGGTTTGCGCAAAAGTTATAGCGTTTACTAATAAAGTATAAATAAGTAATAGCGGCGATCAGCGATTTTTATTGTGACTGCGACATTATGGCGGACACATCGGACATTTTTGACACATTTTTGGGACCGTTGTCATTTATACAGCAATCAATGCTATTTAAATGCATTGATTCCTGTATAAATGACACATGCAGTGAAAGAGTTAACCACTAGGGGGGGGGAGGGGGTTATGGGCTCTGACGTGTGTGTGTGTTTTTTTAACATTAGGAAGGCGGGGCTGACGTCTGACATCATTGATCGGCTTTCCCGATGACAGGGAACAGCCGATCAATGACAGGCAGAGTAGGAAGCGCGGGGAGAGGTTTGTTTACACAGACCTCTCCCCGTTCTTCAGCTCTGTGACCCGATCGGGGGACACCAGTGGCGATCGGGTCCGCAGGTCCCGCGGCCGGGGTCGCGAGCGCGACCCACGGCTAGGCAATTAAAGGGCAACGTACCTGTACGTACTTTTGCCTAGCCGTGCCATTCTGCCGACGTACATGTGCAGGAGGCAGTCGGGAAGCGGTTAATGACATCCCAGTCTTAGTCCGTAGGGTTCAATATTGAGTTGGCCCACCCTTTGCAGATATAACAGCTTCAACTCTTCTGGGGAGGCTGTCCACAATGGTTAGGAGTGTGTCTATGGGAATGTTTGACCATTCTTCCAGAAACGCATTTGTGAGGTCAGGCATTGATGTTGGACGAGAAGACCTGGCTCGCAGTCTCAGCTCTAATTCATCCCAAAGGTGTTCTATCGGGTTGAGGTCAGGACTCTGTGCAGGCCAGTCAAGTTCCTCCACCCCAAACTCGCTCATCCATGTCTTTATGGACCTTGCTTTGTGCACTGGTGCGCAGTAAGGATGAGCTCTAGCGTATTTGCACACCCCACGTGCGGAGCCCGCCAGAAAGTCGGCACTGCACTGCGCTAATCTCAGGCAGTGAGACATTGTCCCAATGCGCGGCTGCAGAGATCGGGAAATGTCTCACTGTTTGTGATTAGCGGATCGCAGTGCCGACTTCCTGGTGGGCTCTGCACATGCACTGTGCGAACACACTGGAGCTTATCCTTAGTGTGCAGGAACAGGAACAGGAACAGGAAGGGGCCATCCCAAAACTGTCCCCAGAAAGTTGAGAGGATGAAGTTGTCCAAAATGTCTTGGTATGCTGACCCCTTAAGAGTTCCCTTCACTGGAACCCAAGTCCAACCCCCGATAAACAACCCCAAACCCCCCCCCCCTCCACCAAATGATTTGGACCAGTGCACAACACAAGGTCCATAGACATGGATGAGTGAGTTTGGGGTTGGAGGGACTTGACTGGCCTGCACAGAGTCCTGACCTCAATTGGATAGAACACCTTTGGAATGGATTAGAGCAGAGACTGCGAACCAGGCCTTCTCGTCCACATCAATGCCTGACCTTACAAATGCGCTTCTGAATGGTCAAACATTCCCACAGACACCTTGTGGACAGCCTTCCCAGAGGAGTTGAATCTGTTATAGCTGCAAAAGGTGGGCCAACTCGATATTGAACCCTACGGACTAAGACTGGGATGCCATTAAAATTCATGTGCTTGTAAAGGCAGGCGTCCTAATACTTTTGGTAATATAGTGTATGGAGGTCTGTAACTGCACTACAAGATTAATACATAATATAATTACTAACTGTTTTACTACAACCAAACAATGGATTGATCAGGTTAACTGTATACTGATATGGTAAAAATTGACGTATCAACAAAGAAATGCACACCGTATGTTCCACTCCCTATGGCAAACCCAGCTTGAAAAAACAGGACTGGCCGATGTTACAGGTATGATGACTGGATAGCTTAATCAGATGTTTATATTTTGTTGTTTGAGACACACGCTAATTGATATACATTTGTTATTACTTTAACCACTTCACCCCAGGAAGGTTTCATGACCAGGTCTTTTTTTGCGATACAGCACTGCGTTACGCGCGGTCATGTGGCGCTGTACACAAATGAAATTCATGTCCTTTTTTTCCCACAAATAGAGCTTTCTTTTGGTGGTATTTGATATCCTCTGCAGTTTTTATTTTTTGCGCTATAAACAAAAAAATACCAACAATTAAAAAAAACCAAAAAAAAAAACAATCTTTTTCACTTTCTGTTCTAAAACACATCCAATAAAAAAATAAAAAATATATAATTTAGGCCAATATGTATTCTGCCACATATTTTTGCTAAAAAATAAATCGGAATAAGCGTATATTGATTGGTTATATTGATTAAGTTATAACTTCTACAAAGTATTGTGTGTGTGTGTGTGTGTATATATATATATATATGTATATATATATATATATATATATATATATATATATATATAAAATTAGAGCTGGGCGATTAAAAAAAAAAAAAATCTGCGATTTAAAAAAAAAAAACCCGATTCACGATTCAAATCAAGTTAATTTTTTTGATGGACACCGCGCCAGTCTTGAGGAGCTGCGGGCAGAAGTTTTTAGGCGAGGCCTCGGCTTTGGCCTAGTCTGCGGCGTACGGCCTCGTGGACTAGGCCGAAGCCGCGACCTCGCCTAAAAACTCCTGCCCACAGCTCCTCAGGACCTGGCGCGGTGTCAGCGCCGGTCCTGGTGAAAAAAAAAATAGATTTGCTGAAAATTTGAATCGATTTGACCTCTCACTCGATTAAAGATTCAAATATAATTATTATATAAAAAATATTTAAATATAAAAAAAAGCCCTGACCTGCCTCCCAGCATTCTATTCGCTGGCTCTAAGGCCCCTTTCACACCGGGGCGGGGAGCCGCGGTGACGGTAAAGCAGCGCTATATTTAGCGCTGCTTTACCGTCGTTTTCACCGCGGTTTTCGGCCGCTCGCGGTGCGGTTTTTAACCCCCGCGAGCGGCCGAAAAGGGGTTAAACACCCCCCGCAGAGCGCCGCCGTAGCGGCGCTTTGCGGCGGTATTCCCGCGGTTTCACCGCGGTGTCCCATTCTATTCAATGGGAAGGAGCGGTATAGGAGCGGTGAACACACCGCTCCTATCCCGCTCCAAAGATGCTGCTAGCAGGACTTTTTTTGTCATCCTGCTAGCGCACCGCTCCAGTGTGAAAGCCCGCCGGCTTTCACACTGGAGTTAAAGGGGCAGGATTTTTTCATGCGGTGAACAGGCGCTATTTTTTAGCGCTGCACCGCATGAAAAACGCCCCGGTGTGAAAGGGGCCTAAGGGGTTAAAAAAAATGTCAACCAGTCCCTCCATCCTCAGTCTGCGCTCTCTGTCTGTTCTCCTCAGTCTGCTCTCTCTGTCTGTTCTCCTCAGTCTGCGCTCTCTGTCTGTTCTCCTCAGTCTGCGCTCTGTCTGTTCTCCTCAGTCTGCGCTCTCTGTCTGTTCTCCTCAGTCTGCGCTCTCTCTGTCTGTTCTCCTCAGTCTGCCTGTTCTCCTCAGTTTGCGCTCTCTGTCTGTTCTCCTCAGTCTGCGCTCTCTGTCTGTTCTCTGTCTGCGATCTGTCTGTTCTCCTCAGTGTGCCCTCTCTGTCTGTTCTCCTCAGTCTGCGCTCTCTCTGTCTGTTCTCCTCAGTCTGCGCTCTCTCTGTCTGTTCTCCTCAGTCTGCCTGTTCTCCTCAGTTTGCGCTCTCTGTCTGTTCTCCTCAGTCTGCGCTCTCTGTCTGTTCTCTGTCTGCGATCTGTCTGTTCTCCTCAGTGTGCCCTCTCTGTCTGTTCTCCTCAGTCTGCGCTCTCTCTGTCTGTTCTCCTCAGTCTGCGCTCTCTCTGTCTGTTCTCCTCAGTCTGCGCTCTCTCTGTCTGTTCTCCTCAGTCTGCCTGTTCTCCTCAGTCTGCGCTCTCTGTCTGTTCTCCTCAGTCTGCGCTCTCTGTCTGTTCTCCTCAGTCTGCGCTCTCTGTCTGTTCTCCTCAGTCTGCGCTCTCTGTCTGTTCTCCTCAGTCTGCGCTCTGTCTGTTCTCCTCAGTCTGCGCTCTCTGTCTGTTCTCCTCAGTCTGCCCTCTCTGTCTGTTCTCCTCAGTCTGCCCTCTCTGTCTGTTCTCCTCAGTCTGCGCTCTCTGTCTGTTCTCCTCAGTCTGCGCTCTCTGTCTGTTCTCCTCAGTCTGCGCTCTCTGTCTGTTCTCCTCAGTCTGCGCTCTCTGTCTGTTCTCCTCAGTCTGTGCTCTCTGTCTCGAATCTCCTATGTCTGCGCTCTCTGTCTGTTCTCCTCAGTCTGCGCTCTCTGTTCTCCTCAGTCTGCGCTCTCTGTCTGTTCTCCTCAGTCTGCGCTCTCTGTCTGTTCTCCTCAGTCTGCGCTCTCTGTCTGTTCTCCTCAGTCTGCGCTCTCTGTTCTCCTCAGTCTGCGCTCTCTGTCTGTTCTCCTCAGTCTGCGCTCTCTGTCTGTTCTCCTCAGTCTGTGCTCTCTGTCTCGAATCTCCTCAGTCTGCGCTCTCTGTCAGTTCTCCTCAGTCTGCGCTCTCTGTCTGTTCTCCTCAGTCTGCGCTCTGTCTGTTCTCCTCAGTCTGCGCTCTCTGTCTGTTCTCCTCAGTCTGCCCTCTCTGTCTGTTCTCCTCAGTCTGCCCTCTCTGTCTGTTCTCCTCAGTCTGCGCTCTCTGTCTGTTCTCCTCAGTCTGCGCTCTCTGTCTGTTCTCCTCAGTCTGCGCTCTCTGTCTGTTCTCCTCAGTCTGTGCTCTCTGTCTCGAATCTCCTATGTCTGCGCTCTCTGTCTGTTCTCCTCAGTCTGCGCTCTCTGTTCTCCTCAGTCTGCGCTCTCTGTCTGTTCTCCTCAGTCTGCGCTCTCTGTCTGTTCTCCTCAGTCTGCGCTCTCTGTCTGTTCTCCTCAGTCTGCGCTCTCTGTTCTCCTCAGTCTGCGCTCTCTGTCTGTTCTCCTCAGTCTGCGCTCTCTGTCTGTTCTCCTCAGTCTGTGCTCTCTGTCTCGAATCTCCTATGTCTGCGCTCTCTGTCTGTTCTCCTCAGTCTGCGCTCTCTGTCTCGGCTCTCCTAGTGCGTCACACACACCTCCCTCCTCATTTCCATTACATAGGGGGAGGGGAGGCGTTCACACAGAGCTGGCAGCACTGATAACATTGTTTGAGATTTCAGTTCAGAGCACAGAATGTTACACAAGCATAGCATTGCTGAAGGGATCTCAAAGTATTTTTCTCCCCTTGCAGGAAATGTTCTTAGTCTGAAAAAAGAAAACGTGTTCACCCACCACATCTAAGAACAGGTAAGCTGACATTTTTTGTTCTTGGGTTTAGATACTCTTTAAGGTTGCTTGTTTTTTTTTTTTTATCATTTTATGCAACATAATGTCACCACTCCTCCCTCCTTTTACTGTTAGTAATGATACTTTGTACTGCTCATCATCTGATCTTTTCTATAACCATACACATAGGAACATGACCTTTATAATAGACGTAATAGTGTTATATTGCATTGTATATGAAAGCAGTCAGCATTTCATTTTCTTAGGTAAAATACTGTTCATTTTTCTACTCCCCCCCCCCCCTTTTTTTTGCAAATCAATCCACTGATCTTCTCCATCCTCTTTGTAGTCAATTTCTGTCTGCAGGTCACCACTAAGCGGGAGATTTCTGATGGTGACAATATTGAAGTATGTCTACTGGAAATGTTGTGGTGTGTCAGTGCAGCAAATAAGAATGTTGTCACCCCATGCCAGGAGGTGCCTGAACAATGATCTTCGTGGCAGGATCACCAGCGACTATTTTAATTGAAAGCTGCAGTTTTGAGCCTTTTTGCTGCCATTGGTGTCAGTCTCACTTGGGCAGCAGCTGGGAGTGTGAGTTCACTTCCTTGACTTTCTTGGGAGCGATTAATAGTTGTCCTATCACTTCCCTGGGTGTGGTAATGTGTTGCTCCCCAGTGGCGGCCCATCCCAGGCAGTCACAAAAAAAAAAAAATTAAACATGGCCCTTTAAAAAGAAAAAAAAAAGTCCTTAAGTGCACTGTGTTCGGGCACTGGACAGTGCACTATGGGAAGCACAACGTCTATGGAATCACGAGATTGCAGATGAGGCACTTCATTTGCGGAGTTTGGAGCTGCTTTGTGGCTTCCGCCTGGCGCCCAAGTGCTTTGTTCTCAGTGTGAGACCAGACGTCACTCCCGGCAGACTACAAACAGATGGCCGCCGCCTTGAGGACTAATCCCCTTGTGTTCAGTGGAGAGGGGAGAAAGCCGGGAACTAGCTGCCGCTGAAGGGGACAGAGACAGATGCGGCATAAAGGAGGGCTGTGCTGCTGGGGACACATGTGAGGAGGACTCTGCTCTGCTGATGGGGACACATGTGAGGAGGACTCTGCTCTGCTGCTGGGGACACATGTGCAGAGGGACTCTGCTGGGGGCACCTGATGTAAGGAGGGACTCCGCTGGGGGCACCTGATGTAAGAAGGGACTCCGCTGGGGGCACCTGATGTAAGGAGGGACTCCGCTGGGGGCACCTGATGTAAGAAGGGACTCTGCTGGGGGCACCTGATGTAAGAAGGGACTCTGCTGGGGGCACCTGATGTAAGGAGGGACTCTGCTGGGGGCACCTGATGGCATATGGTGGCAGGTGACAGTCTCAAGGCTCCCATTGATTCTGCATTATGGTGAGTTGAATGATTTAATTTTATATTACAATGTAGTAATAGAAATAATGTGCTTCAATCATCCTGACACCATAACAACCAAGGTGCCAGGATGATTGAAGCGCTAACACCAGGCATTTGGAGTATCTTTATCTTCTGATTGTTAAACTTTCTGGAATACACATATTTCTATTGTTGTGTAGGATCTGGGCCCGCTGTCCCTCCCTCCCTCTCCCTCCATTCCTTGTTCATCTCAGACGCTAACCACACCCCTTAGAGCCACACCCCCATAAGTCACGCCCACTATTTCGCTGAAACCACGCCCATTTTTGCCAAGTGGGATGGGTCAAAAAGGAAGGGCGGGGTCTGGCACCTCCCATCCTAAAACTTAACCAGCTGCCACTCTTTCTCCCCCAAATGCCATATATTGATAGTAAAATAATCGTATTATATCTACAAGGGGCGTTCAAGTCAAACCGGGACTTTTACGTTTATAAAATAAATGAGCAAATTTCAAGGAGTGGAAACTGCATTTATTTTTCTACATACTCCCCTGCTACATTTATACACGTATCCCAGCATTGAACTAATGCCTGGAAAGCTTCGGCATACAAAGATTTGTCAGTAGGCCTGAATCATCCTAGGACAGCCTGCTTCACCACACCACAGAAAGTTTTGTTTCTCGTGCAATTTCACAACAGGTTATGCTTTCATTATCAAGGGTCAGGCGCTCTATGCGCTGAATGTTCACAGGAATGACTGCCGTAGGCTGGGAACCATCACGGCCAGGATCGTTAGTGACAGACGTACAGACATTTTTTAAATGTTTATACCATTCAGATGTCTTACTGCAGCTGAGCATCTCATCACCTTGCTGTGCTTAACCACCTCCAGCCCAATCACGTCATATGACGTCTTTGACTTTCTAAAGTGGTGATATCTGAATAATGGGTGCAGCTGCAGGCATCATTCAGATATCATCTTTTTTCAGCCGGCGATACTCTGCACCCTAAGAACAATCATAGCGGCAGTTCAGCCGGTTAATCATTCTTAGAGGCAGCGGGAGGGGATATCCTCCCCTGCCACCGCCCTCCGGTGCTTCTCAGGGCTTGCCGTGCCATCGGCGACCTGGACAAAGAATCCGCTGCCGCCTCACGATGATCATAGAGATTTCCCGTCATACAGTCATCTCTATGACCGTTGGAGGCCCGGGCGCGACGTTATGATGTCACATCCGGGCCGTGGAGAACTCGGCTGGAAAGAAAGAGATCTTTTTTTTTTTTTATATCTCTTCCCAACCTGGAGAAGAGATGTGGGGTCCTATAGACCCCACATCTCTCTATAAAGTGGACCTGTCACGCACCATTCTTATTACAAGGGATGTTTACATTCCTTGTAATAGGAATAAAAGTGATAAAAAATTTTAGAGAGCGTAAAAAAAAATAAAAAAAATGTAAGTAAAATAAACAACAAATTTGAGGTATCGCCGCGTGCGTTAGAGCAAGTGCAACAATTCTAGCACTAGACCTCCTCTGTAACTCTAAACTGGTAATCTGTAAAAAAAAATAAAAGTGTCGCCTATGGAGATTTTTAAGTACCAAAGTTTGGTGCTCTAACACATGTGTGCGAAATTTTAAAGTGGGACATGTTAGGTATCTATTTACTTGGTGTAACATCATATTTCACATTATAAAAATAAATTGGGCTTACTTTACTGTTTTGTTTTTTTAATTCATGAAACAGTTTTTTTTTCTGAAAAAAAAAACACGTTTGAAAAATAGTTGTGCAAAAACCGTGTGACATAGGGTATAAAAAGTTGCAACGACCGCCCCTTTTTTCCTTAGGGTGTTTGCTATAAAAACATATATAATGTTTAGGGGTTCTGAGTAATTTTCTAGCAAAAAAATATTATTTGTACATGTAGGAGAGGAGTGCCAGTATAGGCCTGGTATGGAAGTGGTTAAAGGCCAAGTTCATCTTTTTGTTCACTTTTTTTTTTTTCTAAATTTCAGACCCCCTATATACCAGTATAGCATTAATGTACTTGTTTTGCAAAAATAAAACAACTAATTCTACACACGCTTACCTCACTCTCTTCATGGATGTGTAAAGTATCGAGTAGACCATCTTGATCTGAGGACAAAAGTGTCAGATAGGTGAAAAGAATGAAAAAAGTTAAATGCACATACTTTTAAGATGGGGATGGGATTGACCAAATATTCCAACTATAACCCTTGCATTAATACGTGAGGGTAGATGCTATGTCTGTGGTTCTGATCCTCAAAATTCATCAGCATCTGTGTATACAAGAGTAAGGGCTACATACATTTTTTTTTTTTTATCTTTAACCACCTGAGATCCGCGCTATAGCCGAATGATGGCTACAGCGCGGATCTGATATGCCGGGACGACGTCTACTGACGTCGTCCCGGCAACGAGCTGCCGGCGCGCGCTCTGTGATCCGCGAGTCTGTGAGACTCGCTGGATCACAGATCCGAGTAAGGGGTCGATCCCGACCCCTTACCACGTGATCAGCTGTCAGCCAATGACAGCTGATCATGTGATAATAACCAAGCCGGTAATCGGCTTTTTTTCCTGCTCGCGCTGATAGCGCGAGGAGAAAAAAAAAAAAGCCGATCACCGGCGGCAGTGAGAGGGACATTAGTCCCTCTCACTGCAATATGCCCAGGGTCCATGGTGCCCACCTTTGGCAAATAAAAGTGCCCACTAGCTCCACCTGTCAGTGCCCACAGTGCCATCTGTCGGTGCCCACAGTGCCAGTGCTGCACATCAGAGTGCCCACAGTGCCAGTGCTGCACATCAGTGTCCCCTACCAGTGCTCATCAGTGCCATCTATCAGAGCCATCTATCAGAGCCATCCATCCGTGCCACCCATCCGTGCCACCCATCCGTGCCACCCATCCGTGCCCATCAGTGCCATCTTTGCTGTGCCCATCAATACCGACTTATCTGTCCCCACCAGTGCAGCCTATCAGTGCCCACCAGTGCCGCCTCATCAGCGCATATCAATGAAGTAGAAAAATTGCCTGTTTGCAAAATTTTATAACAAACTATTAAACATGATTTTTATATTTTTATTTTTTATTTTCCATCTTTTTTTATTTGTTTAGCAAAAAATAAAAACCCCAGCTGTGATTAAATACCACCAAAAGAAAGCTCTATTTGTGGGAAAAAAATGGTAAAAATTTAATTTGGGTACAGTGTTGTATGACCGCGCAATTGTCATTCCAAGTGCGTCAGCACCGAAAGCTGAAAATTGGTCTGGGCAGGAGGGGGGTTTAAGTGCCCAGTAATCAGGTGGTTAATGATTGATATTGTTAAATAGTTGTTCATTTACACAACAAATCTTAGGTGTACATGTGGTATCATTAATCCTGAAAAAAGATTCCATGTAAATATATATATATTTTTTTTATTCATACAGAGACTGTTTGAAGATTTTTGGAAGATCAGATCTTCATCAACTTATGATGAGTCAAGTAGAAGACCAGAACTCCGATTGTCTGAGAAATCTTACTTGCAATTCAAGCCTCAGTGATCTTCAGAGGGCTCACACTGAAGAAAATCCATTATTTAAAAATTTGGAAGGTGATAAATACTTTTCACAAAGTAATCATATTATTCAACACCAAACTATTCACACACCACAAAAGACCTTTTCTTGTACTGCATGTGAACAAGTGTTTTCACGGAAGGCCTCCCTAATCCGACACCAGAGGGTTCACACGGGAGAGAAGCCATTTAGATGTTCGTTTTGTGACAAATGCTTCTCACACAGGTCACATCTTGCTGAACACCGAAATATTCACACAGGAGAGAAGCCATTTTCTTGCCCTGAATGTGAACAAGTTTTTTCATGGAGGACTTCGCTGATCGTTCACCAGAGGATTCACACGGGAGAAAGGCCATTCAGGTGTTCAGAATGTGGCAAGTGCTTCCCATATAAGGCCAGTCTTGTTTCACACCAAAAGCTTCACACAAAAGAGAAGCTATTTTCTTGTTCTGAATGTGAACAAGTTTTCTTATTGAAGTCATCGCTAACCTGTCACCAGAGGACTCATACTGGAGAGAAACCGTTCAGATGTTCAGAATGTGGCAAGTGCTTCTCACAGAGAAATGCTCTTATCCAACACCACAGGATTCACACGCAAGAGAAGCCATTTTCTTGCTCTGACTGTGAACAAGTTTTTTCATATAAGGAATCTCTAATTGCTCACCAGAAGACTCACACAGGAGAGAAGCCATTTAAGTGTTCAGAATGTGATAGGTGCTTTTCTTATAAGTCCAGTCTTACTGCACACATGAAGACTCACACAGGAGAGAAACCATATAGATGTTTAGAATGTGACAAGTGCTTCTCTCATAAGCATAATCTCACCCAACATCAAAAGACTCACCCACAAGAGAAGCCATTTTCTCTTTCTAAATGCGAACAAGTTGTTTTCAAAGATAACATCACTAATTAGGAGCAAGTGGAGAAAAATGTGTTGGATTCAAAGACCCTTCCTTTAGGGCTTAAAGTGATATTAAAGCCTTGTTTAAAAAAAATAACAAACATGTTATACTTACCTGCTCTGTGCAGTTGGTTTTGCACAGAACAACCCGGATCCTTCTCTTCTTGGGTCCCTCGCTAGTGCACCGGGCTCCTCTCTCCTGCTGGGTGCCCCCACAGCAAGCAGCTTGCTGTGGGGGCACCCAAGCAGGCACGCTCCCGTCCCATGGTTCTGTGTGTCCATTCACACATGGAGCCACGGCTTGGCCCCACCCCCTCCATCTCCTGATTGGCTCACTGGCTGTGATTGAGAGCACCAGGAGCCAATGGCTGACAAAAGCCGATCAGGAGTGTGAATCCTTCACTGGATCGAGATGGGGCTCAGGTAAGTATTAGGGGGGCTGCTGCACACAGAAGGCTTTTTACCTTCATGCATAGAACGCAGGAAAGTAAAAAACCTTGTGCCTTTACAACTACTTTAAACATAATCAGGGGAATTCAATAAAGCTTTAACATCACTTTTCTGATAGTAGTTCCCTTTTAGAGCTGCTTGCGCCTAATTCAGGCAAGAATTTGCACCAGTGTAGGTAACATTATTGTCACGAGCAACAAATTCAGGTAGTTTTAACTGCTGCGATAATTTGCAAAAGAATTACCAGTTTGCAGATTAGAAAACTGGTGGTAATTAAGGCCATTTCCGAGTTATTGTAGGAGAGGTATGCCAGTGCTCGGTGTGGGGCATGCCTGTGCTGGACGTTATCGGGTATGCTTCCTGCACAGGGCTCTATCCCAGGCCAATTCAGCTGCCAGCAATGGAATCTCTAAATCCCTAAATTATCTCCAAAGTTAAATGTAAATAAAGGGGCTGGGGATACGGGTGATATCATTATCCACATATGATGTCAATACCCAAATGCTCATATTTTGGAAATTACTTCTGTCAAAATGCATGTGCTTCTACTATGCAGCCTCTTAAAAGTCAGAGGTAGGGACTACAGGTAACAGGATGCCTTGCCGGGGACTGTAGCTTAGGCATGTATTTGCAAATGTGGGCAGACTACACACCTGATTTTAAGGCATACTGTTGGACAGGACGATTCGGTTGGTTGCAGGCTGGTTGGTAAGTAGAGCTTGGAATTTTCCTTGGCTCTTTTTTTTTTACATATGTTGCCCTCCAATGCTCCTTGCTGCAAATGCCAGTTATAGGTGGGGGCAGTGGCTAACTTTTTGCACTGTTCTATTGGTCAGGTAACACACTGACACCTGTGCAGCTGCTGTGGTGCTATATGCTGGGTGTTCAGTGTACCTTTCCTTGCCTCTGTACCTTTAAAGAGGGGCGGGCTCCCTCCAGCCTATCTTTCCATCAAAATGAATTCCACTGTGGTGCATCTTAAAAGTCAGAGGTAGGGACTACAGGTAACGGAGTCTTGCCGGGGCCTGTAGCTTATGCATGTATTTGCAAATGTGTGCAGATTAAACTCCTGTTTTTAATGCATAATGTTAGACAGGTGAATTTGGTTTGTCATTAGGTAGAGTTGGAATTTTCCTTGGATTTTTCCCTGGCTTTTTTTTGACAAAGGTTGAGTGGAGCCTGAAGGGGAATTGTCTAGTTCCCCATTAGATCTACCTGACTTTTGATTGACAGCACACGGCTTTGGCAGCCACGACGGCACTGAATAGTGGATCCATCCACTGCCACGCACTGTCATTTACCAGTCAGGTGGACCTGATGTGGAACTAGTCTCTCAGCTCCCCATCAGGTTTCATCAACCCATACTACAAAACTCCTCAGCCATGTGCCTGTCAGTGTGATGGGTCCAGTGGATAGGGAGAGAGGGAGTGCACTGAGGAAGAAGTATCCACTATAGACACTGACTTAAGTTCCCGGCTTCCACAGATCCATGTACCTGTCTTTGACAGGTACGTGAAATGAGTGCAAGCACTGACCATTTTATTATGGAGCCTCAATGAAATTCTAAAGGATGTCTATCCTTTAGAGATCGCTCGAGGCTGCGAGAAAAATTGTGTGAAGCACAATAATCTGGCAAACAGGGAGTGCAGAGACCTGGCATAAATCAGGAAGTTCATGGGAGGGAGCAAAGTGTTCACGGTTCCACAGAAATCAAGGCACAAGGCAGGGTTGTCCAATGGATTAGGCAGACTGCTGTCCAGGATCTCAGGATGTAAAGTATCAAATAGACCATCTTAACCACTTGCTTACTGGGCACTTAAACCCCCCTCCTATCCAGACCAATTTTCAGCTTTCAGCGCTGTCGCATTTTGAATGACAATTGCGCGGTCATACAACACTGTACCCAAATGAAATTTTTATCATTTTTTTAATCCAAAAAGAGATTTATTTTGGTGGCATTTGATCACCTCTGTGATTTTTTTATTTTTTGTTAAAAAAAATGTTAAAAGACCGAATTAAAAAAATAAAAAAGTTTATTTTTTTAAATTTTGTTATAAGAATTTTAAATGGGTAATTTTTGTCCGTCATTGATATACGCTGATGAGGCGGCAGTGACGGGCACCGATGGGTGGCAGTGATGGGCACTGATGGGTTACACTGATAGGCAGCACTTTTAGGTGGCACTGATTGGCAGCACTGGTGGGCATTAATAGGTGGCACTGGTGGGCATTGACAGGTGGCACTGGTGGGCATTGACAGGTGGCACTGGTGGGCATTGACAGGTGGCACTTGTGGGCATTACATGAGGCATAATTGCCTCTGACTTTTCGGGACCGATGTCCCTTTAAGATGAGCCGGTGATCGGCTTTTTTTTTCTCCTCCGCTGTCAGCGTGAGGAGAAAAAAAAACGATCACAGAGCTTTTGTTTTGATCATGTGATTGGCTGACAGCTGATCACATGGTAAGGGGCTGGGACCTGCCCCTTATTCGGATCACTGATCACCCAAGTCTCAGTGACTCAGTGATCACAGGGCGCGCGCAGGGGAGGACGTCATATGACGGCCTCCTGGGAATTGAGATCCGCGCTGTGGCCGTCATTCGGCCATAGCGCGGATGTCAAGTGCTTAATCTGACGACAAGAGTGTCAGATATGTGAAAAGAATGAAAATAGTTAAATACACATACTTTTAAGCTGTACCCAATTCATGGGATTGACAAAATATTCCAACTATGACCCCTTATGAATTCCCCAAAGGGTAATCCTAAAGAATCAAAAGCGGGGGGAAATTACCAAGAGTTGATTATTAGCAATATTGAGTATAGCCAGAATCAGTGAATCAGCAATTGTTGATTCAAAGAAGGAGGTCTTTGAGCCCAAAGACACATATTGGATGTTCTATGCTGTCATTTATGATCTAATACTAATATTAAAAGTTTTTTGACTCTGACTTTTTGTTTGGCGCTCTCATTAGATGTTAGGACACATCACTAATTAGACAGGGGTTTAACTCTTATATAAACGTAAAAACAAAAAGTTAATGTGTTGCAGTTTATCAGTCATTAGGTGTAGTGGCTGAATTGCTGGTGATTTTTCCATTAATACACTTCCAGTTCTAGGATGACAAAGGATCACAGAGATCTCTATATCAGGACAACAAGATGGCAATACACAACCCCAACACTGTCCTATTGTCCATAACGTAGCGGAGCCTAGTTCTCCAGTTCTCATAGCAAGCTAAGAAATATGTTACTGATAACAATCAGCTTACAAGATTTCTGCAAGGATCAACAGGTGTTTTTTATTTTACTTTTTAAGCAGATATGACAGCACACTTTACCTTCACATGTGTGGATTGGGGAATCCATTTATTCTTTCCTAAAAGCCCACTTACTGGCTGCCAGTAAAAATACTGACGGTTGGCAACACATGATTTGACTGATAACAGTGGGAGCCAATAGCTCCTGCTGCTCCTGGTGAAGCCCAAGAATACAGGAAGAGAGGAGAGAGCAGGGCTGCCGGAGAAGACCATGGTGAAATAAGAGTGGTATTAGGTGAGTGTTTAGGGGAAGAGGGATGCTCAGACACATGCTTTAGAATGTAAGGTCAAAAATATATATTTGTGTACATTGCTTATTTCACGCAAACAATCTAAAACAATACAGCCATTAAATATGAAAAAAGCATATCCGTCTATAGTGCTCACTTGTCTCAATCCAGAGAACTATGTGTAATTTCTGTCTGCTACCCCATTCCTCTGCTGTCTGCATGAGTTGCTTCTGACAAGCTTCCTGACACCAAGAGAAAAATGGTGACACGGAAGGGAGCTCCAGCTCACAGCCCGTCATTGACAGCTTCAGTTCTGTTTCTATATGAAGGGGTTATGTCCCTTCGCTCCAATCAGCATTCAGCTCTCCTCCCTAAGATTTGAAGAGTGTAACTTCAGCTCCCCACTCCTTGCTTTCTGAAATCTGAGAAAAAATCGGAGAAAAAAAAAAAAATTCAAAAAGTGTGTGTGTTTTCATTGCGCTGAATATTGGCAATGGCTTAAAGGGATGCAGAGTTCAGAGGTCAATAGTTAGTAAAGCAGAGTTCAGAAATCAGGTGTAAAGTGACTCAGAAGTCGGGAGTAAGTGATGCATAGTCCCTAGTCGGGAGTAAGTGAAGCGTAGTCCCTAGTCGGGAGTAAGTGAAGCGTAGTCCCTAGTCGGGAGTAAGTGAAGCGTAGTCCCTAGTCGGGAGTAAGTGACACGTAGTCCCTAGTCGGGAGTAAGTGACACGTAGTCCCTAGTCGGGAGTAAGTGAAGCGTAGTCCCTAGTCGGGAGTAAGTGACGCGTAGTCCCTAGTCGGGAGTAAGTGACACGTAGTCCCTAGTCGGGAGTAAGTGACACGTAGTCCCTAGTCGGGAGTAAGTGAAGCGTAGTCCCTAGTCGGGAGTAAGTGACGCGTAGTCCCTAGTCGGGAGTAAGTGACGCGTAGTCCCTAGTCGGGAGTAAGTGACGCGTAGTCCCTAGTCGGGAGTAAGTGACGCGTAGTCCCTAGTCGGGAGTAAGTGACGCGTAGTCCCTAGTCGGGAGTAAGTGACGCGTAGTCCCTAGTCGGGAGTAAGTGACGCGTAGTCCCTAGTCGGGAGTAAGTGACGCGTAGTCCCTAGTCGGGAGTAAGTGACGCGTAGTCCCTAGTCGGGAGTAAGTGACGCGTAGTCCCTAGTCGGGAGTAAGTGACGCGTAGTCCCTAGTCGGGAGTAAGTGAAGCGTAGTCCCTAGTCGGGAGTAAGTGAAGCGTAGTCCCTAGTCGGGAGTAAGTGAAGCGTAGTCCCTAGTCGGGAGTAAGTGAAGCGTAGTCCCTAGTCGGTAGTAAGTGACGCGTAGTCCCTAGTCGGGAGTATGTGACGCGTAGTCCCTAGTCGGGAGAATGTGCTGCATAGTCCCTAGTCGGGAGTATGTGCTGCATAGTCCCTAGTCGGGAGTATGTGACGCATAGTCCCTAGTCGGGAGTATGTGACGCATAGTCCCTAGTCGGGAGTATGTGACGCATAGTCCCTAGTCGGGAGTATGTGACGCATAGTTCCTAGTCGGTAGTAAGTGACGCATAGTTCCTAGTCGGGAGTAGGGATGAGCCGAACACCCCCGGGTTCAGTTCGCACCAGAACCCGCAAACGGACCTAAAGTCAGTGTTAGAACTTAATTTAAGAACCCTATTAATTACAATGGACGCGAACGTTCGAAATTAAAAGTGCTAATTTTAAAGGCTAATATGCATGAAATTGTCATAAGTGTTTGGGTACCTGGGTCCTGCCCCAGGGGACATGAATCAATGCAAATTTTTTTTTTAAAAACGGCCGTTTTTTCAGGAGCAGTGATTTTAATAATGCTTAAAGTGAAACAATAAAAGTGTAATATTCCTTTAAATTTCTTACCTGGGGGTGTCTACAGTATGCCTGTGAAGGGGCGCATGTTTCCCGTGCTTAGAACTGTCCCTGCACAAAGTGTCATTTTTGCAGGAAAAAAAGCTATTTAAAATCACTTGCGGCTAATGAATTGTCGGCTCCCGTAACACAGAGAACAGTCATTCATTGAAAGTCATTGATAAAAAAAAAAGTCATTGATAAAAAACAAAAAAATAAATTAAAAAAAAGCGTGGGGGTCCTCCCAAATTCAATTACCAGGCCCTTCAGGTCTGCTATGGATATTAAGGGGAACCCCGGCCAAAAAAAAAAAAATGGCGTGGGGTCCCCCTCAAAATCCATACCAGACCCTTATCCGAGCACGCAACCTGGCAGGCCGCAGGAAAAGAGGGGGGGACGAGAGCGGCCCCCCTCCCTCCTGAACCGTACCAGGCCACATGCCCTCAACATTGGGAGGGTGCTTTGGGGTCCCCCCCAAAGCACCTTGTCCCCATGTTGATGAGGACAAGGGCCTCGTCCCCACAACCCTGGTCATTGGTTGTGGGGGTCTGCGGGCGGGGGACTTATCAGAATCTGGAAGCCCCCTTTAACAAGGGGACCCCCAGATCCCGGCCCCCCCCCGTGTGAAATGGTAAGGGGTTACCATTTCACCAAAAAAGTGTCAAAAATGGTGCTTCTGACAGGTCTCTGGTGACCCGCCCCCCTCTGACGTTATGGGGAAAGCCATAGGGAATTCCCCATGACGTCCCTGTGCGTCAGAGGGGGCGGGGTCACCAGGTGGCCCCGCCCTTCGTTATAAAAGACCTGTCAGACGCAGCGAAGCCTCATACAGCGGGAGCCTCCCATTGCGTGGAGCGGCCCAGAAGAGACGCCGACGCCATGGAAGAAGATGCCGGACGAGAAGACCAGAGCAAGAAGAAGCGGATCGGAGGAAGAAGAAGATGGAAGAAGATGCCGGAAGGAGAAGATGAAGAAACCGAAAGGATGAAGAAAGGAAGAAGGAAGAAGACCAGAAGAAAGAAGATTTTAATAAAGGAATTGTCAAAGACCGTCTCCTGTCATTTTTACAATTTTTGACACTTTTTTGGTGAAATGGTAGGGGTACTTTTGTACCCCCTTACCATTTCACACAGGGGGGGGCCAGGATCTGGGGGTCCCTTGGTTTAAGGGGGTTTCCAGATTCTGATAAGCCCCCCGCCCGCAGACCCCCACAACCACTGGCCAGGGTTGTGGGGAAGAGGCCCTTGTCCTCCTCAACATGGGGACAAGGTGCTTTTGGGGGAGACCCAAAGCACCCTCCCAATGTTGAGGGCATGTGGCCTGGTACGGTTCAGGAGGGAGGGAGGCCGCTCTCGTCCCCCCTCTTTTCCTGCGGCCTGCCAGGTTGCATGCTCGGATAAGGGTATGGTATGGATTTTAAGGGGGACCCCACGCCATTTTTTTTTTTAGCCGGGGTTCCCCTTAAAATCCATCCCAGACCTCAAGGGTCTGGTATGGATTTTGAGGGGGAACCCACGCCATTTTTTTATTTTTTTGGCCAGGGTTCCCCTTAATATCCATAGCAGACCTGAAGGGCCTGGTAATTGAATTTGGGGGGACCCCACGCTTTTTTTTTTTGTTTTTTATCAATGACTTTCAATGAATGACTGTTCTCTGTGTTACGGGAACCGGCAATTCATTAGCCGCAGATGGCTGCCTTAGATGACACAACAGTATGAAGAAAGGAAGGAAGGTGTTTTGATGTGATACTGCAATGCTGTACTAACAGCACGCACACACTAATCCCCAGAATCACAGCACAGATAATGTCAGCAGTCAGCAGCACTGCACAGCACAGCACAGCACATAATATCCCTGACACGGTGGAACACAATATATGAGGCCGCCGGCGCGGCGGCCTTATATAATGTGGGGCGTGTACTAAACCCCCTGAGCTATAATTGGCCACAGGCATCCTGCCTGTGGCCAATTATGGCTCTCCTCGCCGCTGGCTCTATGATTGGCCAAGCATGCGGGGTCACAGTGCATGCTTGGCCAATCATCAGCCAGCAATGCACTGCGACTGGCGCAGTGCATTGCGGGCCGCTCGCATCACACGAATTTGATGCGAGCGGCCCAAATAGTTCTGGGCTCGCCGAGCGGGCGAATGCCCGATGTTCGATTCGAACATGGGTTCGAATCGAACACCAGGCCCATCCCTAGTCGGGAGTAAGTGACGCATAGTCCCTAGTCAGGAGTAAGTAATGCATAGTCCCTAGATAGAAGTAAGTGACGCAGAGAGAGAAAGTAATGCAGGTGAGACAGGGAGAGATACGGAGAGGGAAATAGAGAGAAATAATTATAAAGAGATAGAGAGTAAATAGATTTTGTGATATAGACATATTTTTATGTACTGTACTTTATCAATCAGAAACTGTGGCTGTGAATAACGAAGAGGCGGAGCTCTTACTAATCCATCAGAGCAGAGTGGCCAGCCTATAACCCTGATGTACAGTGGGGGACAGTGGAGAGGAAGGGATGCAGCCAGGTGGAGGACAGAATGGAGCAATGTACACAGAGGAGAGGTGGAGACAGGGCCGGTACAAGGGGTGGGCAGAAGGGGCGGATGCCCTGGGTGGGACAATTTATTGGAGGAAGAAGGGCACAGTAGAAGCCACGCTGCATGCTGCCTGTCCTGGGGCCACTTTGATCCTGTGGCCCCTCCCACCTCCTTTTCCTCCTGTTTGTCACACAGTGTCAGGAGCGCTGTGTGTCAGGGAGCTGGATCTGTGTGTGTGTTCGGCGGTGCCGAAACAAGGTCCCGCCCCCCTAGACCGACTCGTGTGATAGCAGATTGAATAAGTGTGTTGCGCCTATCACACTAGCCGGTCTAAGGGGGCGGGACCTTGTTACGGCGCCGCTGAACACACACACAGATCCAGCTATGTGACACACAGTGCTGCGGTAGATGTCCGCTGTGTGATCCAGGGCAGGCTATGGTGAGTCTGCATTCATAGGCAAAGTGAGGCGAGATTATGGGCACAGAGAGACTGCAATTATTGGCACAGAGAGGCTGCGATTCTGGGCACAGTGAGGCGACATTGATGGGCACAGTGAGGCTGCGATTCTGTGCACAGTGAGGCGGCATTGATGAGCACAGTAAGGCTGCAACGATGAGTACAGTGAGGCTGCAACTATGGGCACAGAGAGGCTGCAACTATGGGCACAGAGAGGCTGCGATTCTGGGCACAGTGAGGTGGCATTGATGGGCACAGTGAGGCAGCATTGATGGGCACAGAGAGGTGGCATTGATGGGCACAGTAAGGCTGTGATTATGGGCACAGAGGCGGCATTGATGGGCACAGTGAGGCGGCATTAATGGGCTAGGTGAAGCGGCATTGATGGGCACAGTGAGGCTGCGATTATGGGCATAGTGAGGTGGCATTGATGGGCACAGTGAGGCGGCATTGATGGGCACAGTGAGGCTGCGATTATGGACACGGTGAGGCGGCATTGATGGGCACAGCGGTAGACTGCATTTGATGGGTACTGGTGAGGCTGAATTGATCTCTTGTATCATGTCTGCAGTCTCTGACCATCTTTAGTGTGATGTCCTCAGTCTCTAACCATCTCTTGTCTTATATCATGTCTGCAGTCTCTGAGGGGAGTTTGCTTAATTAGCAATGGCATTGGTAATATGCAGCAGGAAGGGGGTTAATGCATTGTCACTGATGCATTAGTATAGATCCCATCGTCTGTAGGCGCTGTAACTTTTCACATGGGGGGGGGGGGGGGGGGGGGCTCAGTTTTTCATCTTCGCCATGGGCACCGAATTACCTTGTCCCGGAACTGGGTGGAGATGCAGCCAGGTGGAGGGAAGGATAGAGACAGGTGCACAGAAGAGAAGAGAGGGGGTGCTGCAGCCAGGTGGAGGGGATAACCGAGCCAGGTTCACAGTAGAGATGAAGAGTTGCAGCCAGGTGGAGGGGAGGACAGAGCCAGGAGCACAAAGGAGAGATGGAGATGCAGCCAGGTGAAGGGGAGGATGGAACTAGTTGCACAAAGGAGAGGTGTAGTTGCAGTTAAGTGGAGCAGAGGATGGAGCCAGGTGCACATAGGAGAAGGGGAGTTGAAGTCAGGTGGAGGGGATGACGGAGCCAGGTGAACAGAGTCAGATGCAGCATGGTGTAGGGGAGGAAGAAGCCAGGTGCACAGAAAAGAGGGTGAGTTGTAACCAGGTGGAGGGGTGCACTGAGAAGTGAAGATGCAGCCAGGCGGAGGAGAGGATGGAGCCAGGTGAACAGAGGAGAGGGGGAGATGCAGACAGGCAGAAGGGAGAACGGACCCAGGTGCACAGAAAAGATGGGGGAGTTGCAGCCAGGTGGAGGGGATGACAGAGCCAGGTGCCCAGAGGAGAGGGTGAGATACAGACAAATGATGAAGGGGAGGATGGAGCCAGGTACACAGAGGAGAAGGGGAGGTGCAGCCAGGTGGAGGGGTGGACAGAGCCAGGTGCACAGAGGAGAGGTGGAGATTCAGCCAGGTAGAAGGGAAGAAAAGAGCAAGGTGCACAGAGGAGAGGAGAAGTTGCAGTCAGGTGGAGGGGATGACAGAGCCAGGTGTACAGAAGTGAGATTGAGGAGAAGCCAGGTGGAGAGGAAGACAGAGCAAAATGCACAGAGGAGAGGGGGAGTTGCAATCAGGATGAGGGGAGGACAGAGCCAGGTCCACAAAGAGGTGGAGATGCAGCCAAGTGGAGGGGAGGATGAAGCCAGGTGCACAGAGGAGAGCGGGAGTTTCAGACAGGTGGGGGGGAGGACAAAGTCAGGTGCACAGCGGAGAGATGGAAATGTGGAGGGGAGAACGGAGCCAGGTACACAGAGGAAAGGGGAAATTGCAGTCAGGTGGAGGGAAAGACTGAGCCAGGTGCACAGAGGAGAGGGGGAGATGCGGACAGGTGGAGGGGGAAGATGGAGCCAGGTACACAGAGGAGAGGTGGAGTTGCAGTCAGGTTGAGGAGAGGACGGAGCCAGGTACACACATTGGAGAAGTGGAGATGCAGCCAGGTGGTGGGGAGGATGAAGCTAGGTGCACAGAAGAAGGGGAGTTGCAGCCGGATTTTGGGGTGGACATAGCCAGGTGCACAAAGAGTGGGAGTTGCCGTCAGGAGAGGGGAAGTTGGAGCCAGGTGCACAGAGGAGAGGTAGAGTTGCAGCCAGGTGGAGGGGAGAATGGAGCCAGGTGCACAGAGGAGAGGGGGAATTGCAGTCAGGTGGAGGGGAAGATGGAGAAAAGGGCACAGAAGAGGGGGAGTTGCAGCCAGGTGTAGGGGAGGATGGATCCAGATGCACAGAAGAGAGGAGGAGTTTCAGCCAGGTGTAGGGGACTGAAGCAGGTGCACAGAGGAGAGGGGGAGTTGCAACCAGGTAGAAGGGTAAACGGCGCAAGGTGCAGAGGAGAGGTGAAGATGCAGCCAGGTGGAGTGAGGACAGAGCCAGGTGCAAAGAGGAGAGGTTGAGATGCAGCCAGGTGGAGGGCAGGACCGAGCCAGTTGCACATAGGAGAGTTGGAGATGCAGCCAGGTGGAGGGTAGAACAGAGCCAGGTGCACAGAGGAGAGGGAGTTACAGTCAGATGGAGGGGAGTTTCAGCCAGGTGGAGGGGAGGACAGAGCCAGGGCACAGAGGAGAGGGGGAGTCGCAGCCAGGTGGAGTGGAATACAGAGTCAGGTGAATGAATGAATGAATGAATAACTTATATAGCGCTACAATGTGAACTGAATCGCCTCAAGGCGCTGTATTCGTGCTTTGTTGTCAAGCTTCTAGAAGAGGTAGGTCTTGAGTTTCTTCCTGAAGGCCTGATGGTTTTCTTCCTTGCGGATGTCGGTTGGTAGAGCGTTCCATAGCCGTGGTCCTTGGACAGCGAATCTCCGTTCCCCCTTTGATTTGTAGCGGGATTTAGGAATGAGGAGTAGATTTTGATTAGCTGATCGAAGACTGCGATTGGGTATGTAGTGTTTTATTTTCTTGAGGTATTGCGGAGCGTTTCCATAAGTGCATTTGTGGGTGAGGCAG
Organism: Lithobates sylvaticus; assembly: GCA_028564925.1. Classification (NCBI taxonomy): domain Eukaryota; kingdom Metazoa; phylum Chordata; class Amphibia; order Anura; family Ranidae; genus Lithobates; species Lithobates sylvaticus. The sequence goes on from CM053029.1 coordinate 73,488,842, forward strand.
AGGGTCTTGAAAAAGACCCGATTCTTTACGGTTAGCCAATGTAGGCTCCTCAGGGAAGGGGAGATATATTCCCAGGGTTTTTTTCCTGTTATCGGTCTTGCCGCCGTATTTTGGTTAAGTTGTAAGCGCGCAAGTTGATATTGGGGTAACCCTATGTAAAGGGAGTTTGCGTAGTCAAGTCAAGAATTAATGACTGTTCCAACTACCACTGCTTTGTCCTCCTATTTGGGCATCCATTGACATTTCTGAGTCAAAAATGACTCCGAGACTCTTGGCCTTGGTCCTAGGGGCGATGGTCTGTCCAAAGATGGTGGGTGGTGTCCAAGGGATCTTGGTTCGGGGGTTTTGATTTGCATGTAGAATAAGAAGTTCTGTTTTCGATTCGTTAAGTTTGAGGGAGGTGCACAACAGAGAGATTCAAATGTAGCCGGATGGAGGGGAGGATGGAGCCAGGTGCACAGAGGAGATGTGGAGATGCAGCCAGGTAGAAGGAAGGATGGAGCCAGGTGCACAGAGTAGAAGTAGAGTTGGAGACAGGTGAAAGGGAGGGCAAAGCCAAGTTCACAGATGAGAGGTGGGGTGGAAGTCGGGTGGCAGGAAGGACAGAGCCAGGTGCACAGAGGATGGGGGGGGGTTACAGACAGGTGGAAGGAAGGATGGAGCCAGGTGCACCGAGGAGAGGTGGAGATGCAGCCAGGTGGAGGGGAGGAAGAAGCCAGGTACACAGAGGAGAAGAGGAGTTTCAGCCAGGTGGAGGGGTGGACAGAGGAAGGTGCACAGAGGAGAGGTGTAGATGCAGAATGGGGGAAGGGAGATTGCAGACAGGTGCAGAGGAGAGGTGGAGATGCAGCCAAGTGGAGGGTAGGACAGAGCAAGGTGCACAGAGGACAGGGGGGTTGCAGTCAGGTGGAGGGGAAGACGCAACCAGATGGAGCCAGGTGCACAAAGGAGAAGTGGAGATGCAGCCAAGTGGAGGGGAGGATAAAGCCAGGTGCACAGAGGAGAGGGGGCGTTTAAGTCTGGTGGAGGTCAGGACAGAGCCAGGTGCACAGAGGAGAGGTGGAGTTTCAGCCAGGTGGAGTAGAATATAGAGTCAGGTGCACAGAGGAGAGGTGGAGTTTCAGCAAGGTGGAGTGGAATATAGAGTCAGGTGCACAGAGGAGAGGTGGAAATGTGGTTGGGTGGAAGGGTGGATGGAGCCAGATGCACAGAGGAGAAGTGGAGATGCAGCCAGGTGGAGGGCAGAATGCAGCCAGGTACACAGAGGAGAGCTGGAGATGCAGCCAGATGGAGGAGAGGATGGAGCCAGGTGCACAAGGAGAAGTTTTTTTTTATATTATTATTATTAATTGAATATTTCCTAGTGTTCCAGTTTTGTCAGAGAATGTATTACTATTTTTTTATTATTACATTTTTGAAAAAATTTCTTTAAAAAAAATGTTTTCTTCCATCTGTCTTTGCCCATTCATGTCCATGGGGACGATGTTGTACTGCTCCCGCCCAGGAAGTGATGTCACTTGTCATCAGGCTTCTTCCTGAGTTTCCAGGAAGTGGATTCCCCTGACACTGAACTGGTTCCCTGTGGTCTGGTAAGGTGTGTGACATCAGGTGTTCACTGATCGGCACACTGCAGCGGGGATGATCCTGCTGGCGTCTATTGGGGCTGAAGCTTCCGGTCAGGTGATCCTAATGCCCTGTACACACGATGGAAAATGTGTGATAGGACCTTGTTGTCGGAAATTCCGACCGTGTGTAGGCTCCATCACACATTTTCCATCGGAATTTCCGTCACACAAAATTTGAGATCCGGTTCTCAAGTTTTCCGACAACAAAATCCGTTGTCGGAAATTCCGATTGTGTGTACACAATTCCGATGCACAAAGTTCCACGCATGCTCGGAATCAAGCAGAAGAGCAGCACTGGCTATTGAACTTCATTTTTATCGGCTCGTCGTACGCGTTGTACGTCACCGCGTTCTTGGCGATTGGAATTTCCGACCAACTTTGTGTGACCGTGTGTATGCAAGACAAGTTTGAGCCAACATTCGTCGGAAAAAATCCCATGAATTTTGTTGTCGGAAAATCCTATCGTGTGTACAGGGCATTAGTGTGTGGTTTTTGTACACCGTGAGTGCCCAAACCCCCCCGTAGCTACTTCAGGCATGTAGAGGTGAGACATGGATTGACCCACTTATCATTCCTGTATCCCCTTTTTGTTTATGTGTTTCTACACCTCTATTCATCTGACTAAATGTAAATGAATGTGCAATATATCATGGATTTGAATGAATTATCTTTATTTATTTGTGTATTTATGATGGAGTTTTTTGTTTTGGTTTTGGTTTTTGGTTATAGGTTTTTGATATGGATTCTGTCGTTTTTACATTAGTAATTGTTGGCCAACATTTGTGTGACCGTGTGTATGCAAGACAAGTTGTAGCCAACATCCTTCGAACAAAAATCCACGGTTTTGTTGGCGGAAAGTCCGATCGCGTGTACGGTAGACATGTGCGATTTAGTTTCGTACGATTTGGAAATTCGTACGAATTCTGTACGAAATACGAAATTTCGTTTACAAATTTCGGATCCAAAAAAAAAGAAATTATAGCGGATATAACGAATGATTCGAATGAATTCGAGATTCAGTATAACGAATATCGACACTCTACGAATAATAACGAATTATCCGAAAACGTATTAACGTTACATAACACAAGTCTATTGTCTATTGTTCACCAATCACTCAGAGGAAGTACGAAATTTCGTATTCGTAAACGAAATTTCGTATTTCGTACTTCCTCTGAGTGATTGGTGAACAATAGACAATAGACTTGTGTTATGTAACGTTAATACGTTTTCGGATAATTTGTTATTATTCGTAGAGTGTCGATATTCGTAACGATTTGTAACAATTCGTAAAGATTCGCAACGATAGTAACGATTCGTATTTCCTACGAAACCAAATTCAATTTCGTACACGAATTATGATTTTTTTTTATACGGAACGAAACAAAACTAATTTTTTGACGGCTCCGATGTCTAGTGTACGGGGCATAAGGCTTGTGTTTTTCATGGTTAAAAATGTTTGAGATTCAATATTTCATAAACTGCAGTACAATATACGGACGTATCTGACATAATGTGCCTTGTAGTAGGCTGCATTGCCAAACATTGGGATAATGTGCATTTTTTTTTTTGTTCTTTGTAATATGTTTGCAGCCTATCTGTAATCAATAGGTTGCCTTAACAAAGGACACATTAATGCACCATACCTTGACATAAATTGTTTTTAGCTATGTTGGTAGTCAGAGGTTAATACAGTGGAACCTTGGTTTACAAGTAACGCGATTTACCAGCGTTTTGAAAGACGAGCAACTTTTTTTTTTAATCCTCACTCGGTTTGCGAGTGTTGTCTTGCAACACGAGCATGATTCAAGCCTCTGCGGTGTGCAGTACCGCATTTGGCCAGAGGTGCAGGGGCGCCAGTGACACTCGGAACGGTTCGGAGCCATTCGGAAATACTCGGAAATACTCCGTTCCTGAGCCTTTCCGAGGGTTTCCGAGTTCAGCTGAGCCGTCTCCGAATATTTGAGTCTCTCCGGTGCCTCCCCCACCTCTGGTCACATGCGGTATTGCATACAATAGAAGTCAATGCAGGAACGTATTATCTTAGTTTCCATTGACTTCTATGGGGAAACTTGCTTTGATATGCAAGTGCATTGGATTACAAGTATTCTCCTGGAACGGATTATGCTCGTAATCCAAGGTTCCACTGTATTTCTACTTCTCAACAAAAATGTGACTTGAATCTATTATGATCAATGAAAAAACATTAAAACTGCAAATTTAATAAATAGAAATTAATTTAACTTGTATAAATTGCCATCTTACCAGCATTGTTCATTGTGTGCAGGACTACAAATCCAATGATTGTAATCTATTGTCTGCAGTGCTACAAATCCTAGTATTGCTTTCCAGTGTGTGTGTAGGACTACAATGTATAGCATAATCTAGTGTCTGCAGTGCTACAAGTCCCAGCATTGTTTTCCAGTGTCTTCCAGACTACAAGTCTTGGCATTGGTATCTAATGTCTGGGCTAAGACAGGGCTAAAACTGGTCCGCCAAGGTTATTTTTTCATTCAGCCAGCCAGGCAACAGATTCATCCATCTACACAACTGAGATTGATAGAGGAATCTTCCCTAAGAGGTATTCAGATAATGGCAACCACCAATGTTAGAATATACTGATCAGCACCTGCAGTTGCTGATCAATGGAAAACTTTCCAACATGTCACTTGGACAGAAATTAAAGGGGTGTTTCAGCTGTAAAAAATTTTTTTTAAAAGTCAGCAGCTAAAAAAAAAAAAGTAGCTGCTGACTTTTAATAAGTACACTTACCCTCCCAGGGTGCCCGCGATGTCGGCCGCCGAGGCCGACATGTCCCTCGGCGCTCCGGTCTCAGCACCGCCATCCTCACTATGCGAAACAGGCAGTGGAATCTTACGGCTTCACTGCCCGTTTCCTACTGCGCATGCGTGAGTCGTGCGGCGCTTCGTGAATGGGAAGCGCTGTGTTAGGGAACACACAGTTCCCAGAACACAGCACGCCCCATTACCCAGAAGACAATGCGGAGGAGGACAGAAGACCGAAGATCACCGAACATCACCGCTGAGTAGGAAGGAGGCAGATTAAGAAGATTACTAGCAACAGGAATTTCGGATAAGGTAAAAAAAAATGTTTTTTCAAATGTTTATTTTTTAAAGAATATTAATGCTCTTTTTTTTTTTTTTTTTTTTTAGGGTGGCCCTCCACTTTAATTCAACTACTGAATTCTGTTGAGTGAGGGAGCCCAGCAAATGATCGAAATTCAGCTGGTTCCCGCTGAATCAGATGAATTTCAATCTGTTTATGGCCAGCTAAAAAATCCTAGTTAAAAAAATCTAGTTAATTTGTTCATTTTTTTTTTTTAACTAGATTTTCATTTATCACATGTGTTTCACTCTTGCTTGTATTCTGTTTGTGGTGTTGGGTGTTTTATGATGTGTTATTAATAAATCTTTTTTATAATTGCAATTAGTTTGGTTTATGTTTGTTTCCTTTGTACAGCTACACAGATATGAGAGGTGGGTAGAGAGGTGGGTAGAGTGCATCAGTTTTTTAGCTGTGCATAAAGGAAACATTATTTTACATAAAGTCCATTGTATCTTCTGAAAAGACGACAAAGTATTTGTTGACCATTGCCATTGAAATTTAAAATAAGGGTGATACTTGATATTGATCTCTATTTTGATGATTATGAATTTTAAATCTGACCTCTTCCCTGATGGTTTCTGTGTCCAGTATTAAAATGTTAATGACTGAGCTGGTGGGTGGAAACAATTGTCCAATAAAATGAGTAAAAACATGCCTTTGCCTTTTGTTAGGTAAATAAAATCATTTTAGCAAATCAAAAGCCACTGCCTGCTAACAAATGGTCACAAAGTGTATATAAAGTGAGACAAAGCTCAGTCAGTACATTGGATTTTTGGGGGAAAAGGTTTTACTGAGACGTCTCTATACTACACCATTACAGGTATCTTTATATTTTATGACTGTACAGCTCTGTTGCATGTTGGTATATGTTTCTATATTGTATCTTAGTTTGGAAGTATAACCTACTTTTTGAAGGATCCTAATATTTATCAATCTTCTATATAAATTGTAGATGTCCTTTATTATTTTTTTCATGTATTTTTATTTTTTTTTAATCTCTTAATGAGGTTAATTTACCAAGGCAGTGAATGAGATTAACTTGCTGACCGCCCACTGTCAAAAGACGGCGGAGCGGTGCAGCTCTTGTGGCGGGCCGCCGTCATATGACGGCGCTACCATTTTGGCCACTAGGGGGGCGCGCGCCCGTCGCGTCGCTGGGGACCCGATGCGTGTGCTCGGCGGCCGCGATGTCCGCCGGGCACCCGCAATTGCCCAGTAACTGAGCAGGATGTGGATCTGTGTATGTAAACACACAGATCCACGTCATGTCACTGGAGAGGAGACCGATGGTGTGTCCCTTGTACATAGGGACACCGATCGGTCCCCTCCCCCAGTCAGTCCCCCTCCCCCCACAGTTAGAATCACTAAGATAGGGAACATAGTAACCCCTGCAGCGCCTAACCCCTTCCCTGCCAGTCACATTTATACAGTAATCAATGCATTTTTATAGCACGGATCGCTGTATAAATGTGAATGGTCCCAAAAATGTGTCAAAAGTGTCTGATATGTCCGCCGCAATGTCGCAGTCACGATAAAAATCGCAGATCGCCGCCATTACTAGTAAAAAAAAAATTATAATAAAAATGTCATAAATCTATGCCCTATTTTGTAGACGCTATAACTTTTGCGCAAACCAATCAATATACGCTTATTGCGATTTTTTTTTTACCAAAAATATGTAGAAGAATACGTATCGGCCTAAACTGAGGAAAAAATTTGTTTAAAAAAATTAAAAAATTGGATATTTATTATAATAAAAAGTAAAAAATATTATGTTTTTTCAAACGTGTCCCTCTTCTTTTGTTTATAGCGCAATAAATAAAAACCGCAGAGGTGATCAAATACCACCAAAATAAAGCACTATCTGTGGGGAAAAAATGATAAAAATTTTATTTGGGTACAGCGTTGCATGACCGCGCAATTGTCATTCAAAATGCCACAGCGCTGAAAGCTGAAAAATGGCTTGGTCAGGAAGGAGGTGTTCGTGCCTGGTAGGCAAGTGGTTAAGCTACCGTAAGTGAATTTTTACCCAATTATATGCAAAAAAATATACTGTGTGTGTGTGTGTATATGTATGTGTATATATATATATATGTATATATATATATATATATATATATAATATATATATATATATATATATATATATATATATATATATATATATTACTGGTACTTTGTTTGAGAATGTTTTCCATCCTGCATGAAATTTTTTTGTCACTGCGTTTGAAAATGTACGTCAATTTGACGCCACTAACAATTCAAAAATTGAACAATAGTTACTAAAATGAAAGGTTTCGATTTGAAATTCTTCTATTGTATGGCCAGATTTAGTGACTTGTCTCTGGAACAAGATTACCCTCTATTTCTATTCTTCTTTTTCTTCTTATTATTATTATCTGTTTATTAATATTTTTCTCCATCATAAACACATGCTAGAACAAACATGGAAAAAGAAATTCCAAAAATACATACGACAATAACATATTACATTCTATACAACAACAGAAAAGAACGGAAAAAAATAATAAAAATAAATAAATAATAAAGACAAAAGAACACCCACCACTCCCTAATATAAGTTCTCTCTCCCTCACCCCCAACCTTTCCCGTCCAAAAGCCCCCCCCCCCCCCACACCAATCTTACCTTCTTGAGTCATCGTAACTATTCTGTAACAAGTAAATAGTCTGTTAACCCCTATACTTCCGTCTGATCCCAAAGTAATTGGTGTCAAGCCTGGTAACAGCAGCCACGGTTCCCATATTACACAAAATGTATTTACTAAACCCCTATTCTTATATACCTGCCATTCCTTTAGCAGTGCATCATTTACCTGTATCCGCCATTCCGCATATGTTGGGCTTCTCGAGGATATCCATTTCATTGCTATCAGTTTTTGTGCAATAAATAGCATCCTGTTAATGGGTATCCTTATTATCGTGGTATATAGCTCTTTTTCTAATTGTCCTAGCAAACATATTCCTGGGTCTATCTGTATCTTGGTTTGATATGCCTGATTGTTTTCTACCACATTCTGACAATATCTGAACAGTTTAGGGCAGTTCCAAAGCATATGCATTAAATCAGCAGATACTCTTGAACATCTCGGGCATTCCGACTTATCCCTCCTCCCCCATTGGTATAGTTTAGCTGGTGTCCTATAAGCTCTATATATTATATATAATTGGGCATTGCTGTGGAGAAACTGATACAGACTGTACAAGTTCCAATATACATTGCCATGTTTCATCTGTTATTTTTCCAAGATCTTTTTCCCATCCTTTTCTAGCTAAACAAAGTATTTGTTTCTTGTGACTGCTCAGTCAGGCGACCATAAAGACTGGAGATTAAACCCTTCTTAACCTGTATCTTTGCTAGGACATCCATAAGTGGCATATTTTGTTTCTTAACTTTTTGGTCTTTAACCACTTGCCGACCAGCCACTGCAGTTTTACTGCGGGAGAATGGCACGGCTGGGCAAAACGATGTTATGTTACGTCGCTGCACCCTGTGGCCATTAGGGCGTGTGTGCGTGCTGCTCGCCCCCGGAGCCGATGCAGTCAATGGAGGTCAAAAGACAAAAACTTACCTGATAGGGGTTTTAACCCTTTCCTACTCTATCCAAAACCGAAATTTTTTTAAATATGGAGATCCCTACAAAATACAATCTACTGTACCTGACAATCTTACTGGAATATTGTATGATCTAAGGGGCTGTGCCATAGAATTTATTAAGAATAAGAGCCATGTTAAATCCCCCTATTTTGCAGGTGTCTCTACAGGATTCCAGACCTTGCCTGGTCTAAAAACAAATGAATAAATAGATTCAGGCTGTGCATGGTTTCCAATAGTTTTTTGTAAAATCAGATGCAAGCAGATATCAGGAAGGAAATCATACAATATGCTTATTTGCAATTTTGAGTAAGCACCTTGTGTGTGAAACATGTCAAGACTTTCTTCTTCTTAAAGGGGTTGTAAACCCTCGTGTTTTTTCTCACCTTAATGTATCCTATGCAAAAACTTCTTCTAGTGACCGCCCCCCCAGCCCCGTTTTACACACCTAAACCCTGGAATTTCCCATGGCAGAGACGCACTCTTCCTCTGCCCGGGGTTCTCGGCTCTTGATGGGATAGATTGGCTCCCGCTTCTGTCAATCAAATCCAATGATGCGGCAGCGCCCGCTGAGTCCTGCATTCGACCCCAGAAGAGGATGATTGGGGCCACACTGTGCAAAACTAACTGCACAATGGAGGTAAGTATAACACGTTTGTTATTTAAAAAAAAAAAAAGTAGCTTTACAATCACCTTAATATCTGCTTGTATTATGCATCTGATTTATACAATTGACTTATGGTTGAGAGGTGGACAGGGTGCATCAGTTTTTTGGATGTGCATAAAGGAAATATTATTCCACCTAAAGTCCGTTGAATCTCTTGAAAGGACCACAAAGTATTGGTTGACCATTGTCATTGACTTTAAAATAAGGGTGATACTTGATATCGATATCCATTTAGATGATTATGAGTTTTAAATCTAAACTCTTCCCTGATGTTTTCTGTCTCCAGTATTAAAATGTTAATGACTTAGAAGGTGGGTAGAAGCAATTGTCCAATAAAACCTGTGGAAACGTGCCTTTTTGTTAGGTAAACAAAACCCTTTTAGCAAATCAAAAGCCACTGCCTGCTAACAAATGGGCATGAAGTGTATATAAAGTGAGACAAAGCTCAGTCAGTACGTTGGATTTTCAGGAGAAAGGGGTTTAACTGAGACGTCTCTTTACTACACCATTCCTGGTAACTTGATAATTGTACATTTGATCGATGGTGTTACATGTTGGTATTTTTTTATATTGATAATTGTATGCTAATTAGGATGTATTATGCATGGTGGAAGTAATCACAGCTTCACCATGTTCACTAAACTTGTTTACAAAGTGAATTTTAATTAAGTTTAGTGAATGAGGTGAAGGTCTCTTTACTACACCATTCCAGGTAACTTTATATTTTATAACTGTACAGTTTTACATATTTTTTTTAAGGCTTCACTTATGTATCAGACGTGTGTGTATGTATGTGTGTATATAAATATAAATATATTTATACACATATATATATATATATATATATATATATATATATATATATATATATATATATATATATATATATATATATATTGTATTAAACATTGATAGATGTCTCTGTTATGTTTTTTTTCTTTAATTTTTCAGTGGGGTTAATTTACTAAAGGAGTAGTGCATGTCCACTTTAAGTCAAGCAAATAGGATTAAGCTAAGTGAATACTTACCCAATCTTGCAAAAGAGAAAAAAACTTTTTTACTTGCACATAATTGGATTAGGTCAGCACAACTTCCTCTCATTTACTAAACGTTGCCACAAAGTGAACTTTAGTGTATGCGGTGAAGCTGTATTGACATCCATTATCGGAATTCACTAAGATTGGAGAAAATTCACTGTACAGAGTGAGCATGATCCATACCGTTAGTAAACCCACTCTGTTGTCTTTTTGTTTTTTGTGAGGCAATGCAGCCTATTGAGAGTATTTCTCATTTCTTTAATGCTCCTGTTCACATCATGAAAGGTGTATGAATAAAAATATATTCTACAGATGTAGATGTATTGCCAGCAGAAATATTATCACTGATTTGCTTAGTTTGAATAGTAAATAATAAATGGTAAACGTTATCTGCAGGACAAAATGAACACTAGAGAATAATGTTACATAAGTTTCCTTTATTTTTATCTGGTGATCCTACCAGTAACGTGCTTCCTGTCTTAGGGTGTCTCCACTCTACTCTAGGAGAAACGGAGACACCTTGGGACTGCAGCATTGTCAATCTGGGGAGAGGGTAGTGTTAGATGTACTAACAGATTTCTAACAGATATAAATAGATATATAACATAATATAATACATATATAATATATAGACAGATATATAACTAACAGATTTCGATGGACTAACCAAATGTTACATATATGAATAAAAGTTGAGCATTGTATTCTCCCTGTCAGTGTTTTATGGTTTATCTCAGTCCTCTAACTGCAAAATAACAGGTTTACTGAATGGTGAAACAGATGAAAATACATGAAAAACCCTTAAAAAAATTTAAGCAAATGCAGCCACTACATTTAATAATTTGTAAGCTATGATATAATACGGTCTTGTTTATGTCTTTAACCACTTGCCAACCAGCTTGGCTCGGCTGCGCAAATTGCTGTAGCTGTGCATCAGTTCCTTTAACAGCTATAGCAGGCGCACCACGGTGGTGCATGACCAGAGCCGGTGTGCGTGATGTCCGCCGGCCACCAGCGATCGCTCCACAGAGAACCAGAACGGGGATAAACAGGGTTGAGAGGGGTGTAGAGAGAGATTGTCTGTTCCTAGTGATCAGGAACAGCAATCTCTCTTTACTTCCAGTCAGTCCCATCCCCCCACAGTTAGAAACACCTCCCAGGGAACACTTAACCCCTTGATCACCCCCTAGTGTTATCCCCTTCCCTGCCAGTGACATTTATACAGTAATCAGTGGCTATTTTTAGCTCTGATCACTGTAATAATGTCACTGGTCCCAAAATAGTGTCAAAAGTGTCTGACCTGTTTGCCGCAATTTCGCAGTCCCACTAAAAATTGCTGATCACCGCCATTACTAGTGAAAAAAAATGTATAATAAAAATGCCCTAAAAATATATCCCCTATTTTGTAGACACTATAACTTTTGTGCAAACCAATCAATATACGCTTACAGGCAGTCCCCGGGTTACAAACAAGATTGGGTCTGTATGTTTGTTCTTAAGTTGAATCTGTTTGTAAGTCGGAATAGGTACATTTTTTTAAGTGTAGCTCCAGCCAAACAAACTATTTTTACGTTTTTGAATAGCATAGGGAAGGGTTAACAACCCTGTAATGTTTGTTTTGCTGTGCTGCCCCTGTTCAGAAGGTTTCACCTCACTTTCAATGACAATTGGATTTAGAAAATTTTGGTTTGTTGTGGAAACAAGGGTTGGTGATAAAGCATCAGTGGAGACACCTTTTTCCCTTAATAACTCTTAAGCCCCATACACACGGTCGGACTTTTTCATGGATTCTGTCCGATCGGACAAGGTTGTTGAAAAATCAGACCGTGTGTATGCACCATCGGACAGTGTTCGTCGGTTTGACCGACGGACAAAGTCTTATCTCCTGCTGGAAATCTTTGCCGTCAACACGGTCCGATCACACCAAATCCGATCGTGTGTACGGTTGTCCGACCGGACAAAGTGCCACGCATGCTCAGATCACATTACAAGACCAAAGCTATTGGCTACTAGCCTCTACGTAGTCCCGTCGTAGGCAACAAACGTCACCACGTTCAGAATGATCGGATTTTCCGACAACTTTGTCCGACCGTGTGTACGCAAAACCAACATCGGACAAAGTATGACGGACATGGTCCGACGGACCTGTTCCGCGGATTGTCCGACCGTGTGTATGGGGCTTTACAGGGGTGAATTTCCCTTCCTAGGGGTAGATTTCACTTTCACTTCCTGTTGTCTCTTTCCGTTTGTAAATAGGAGTCGTTTGTAAGTCGGATGTTTGTAACTAGGGGACCGCCTGTATTGTGGTGATTTTTTTTTTACCAAACATATGTAGAATAATACATATTGGCTTAAACTGATAAAGAAATTTGTTCATTTTTAATTTTTTGGGGGATATTTATTATAGCAAAAAGTAAAAAATATAGTTTTTTTTTCAAAATTGTTGGTCTTTTTTTGTTTATAGTGCAACAGCAGAGGTGATCAAATACCACCAAAAGAAAGTTCTATTTTGTTTGTGTACAGCAAAGCATGACCGCGCAATTGTCAGTTAAAGCGACACAGTGCCGTATCGCAAAAAATGGCCTGTTCATTAAGGGGGTAAATCCTTCCAGGGCTAAAGTGGGTAATCCCACTTTAAGCTTTAACCACTTAAGGGCCAAACCTCTTTTTGAGATTTGTTAAAAACGTTTTTTTTTTCTAGAAAATTACTTGGAACCCCCAAACATTATACATTTTTTTTCTAACACTCTAGAGAATAAAATGGTGGTCATTGTAATACTTTCTGTCATACCGTATTTGCGCAGCGGTCTTACTAGCGCACTTTTTTGGGAAAAATACACCTTTTTTTAATTAAAAAATAAGACAACAGTAAAGTTAGCCCAATTTGTTTTATATTGTGAAAGATAATGTTACGCCGAGTAAATTGATACCCAACATGTCACGCTTCAAAATTGTGCCCGCCCGTGGAATGGTGAAAAACTTTTAGCCTTAAAAAATCTCCATAGGCGACATTTAAAAAATTCTACAGGTTGCATTTTTTTTTGTTTACAAACGGTTTTTATTATGGGTAAGGTCATAGTACAAGAATTTGACAATGGTGGAAAATGTACAAGTGAAATATTCATTTAGATAATATATTATAACTGAGTAAAGACATATCATATGACAGGATACACATATTAAACACAGGTTGCAGGGGAGTTTCAGGGCTAGAATTATTGCTCTCACTCTACCGATCGGGACGATACCTCACATGAGTGGTTTGAACACCGTTTTAATATGCGGGCGCTACTCAAGTATGCTACTTCTGCACGCAAGCTAAGCAGGACGGGGCACATTTAAAAATCTTCTTTTTTTTTTTCTTTTTTCTTTTACCTTTTATTTTTACACTGTTCTTTTAAAAAAAAAAATTGTGTCACTTTTATCCCGTGTAAATAAAAAAAGGATGACAGGACCTCTTAAATGTGAAATCTGGGGTCAAAAAGACCTCAGATCTGCAATAAAAAATAAAATACATTTTGACATTTAAAAAAATAAAATAAATAAAATGGACCCTTAAGAGTTATGGGCGGAAGTGACGTTTTGACGTCGCTTCCACCCTGCAATGGTATGGAGACGGGTGGGGACCATTTTCCCCTCACTCGTCTCCATGCCACTGATGTGAGAGGATCTGATCGCCTCCACCGCTGCCGATGGCCCCGGTAAGCGGCAGAGGGCAACGAATCGTGGCGAGAGGGGGGAGGCCCTCTCCCGCTGCCAATAAAAGTGATCTTGGGGTGAATCCGCCACAGAGACCACTATTATCGTAAAGCGGACCACCGGCCAAAGAAGAGGATACCGGGGTTATGGCAGCTAGCTATTGCCATAACAACAATATTTCTCTTCAAAGTTAGAATGTGTATCGGCGTGCGGAGGTCTGTAAGTGGTTAAAAAAATAAAATAAATCAACGGCCTTTAGAGAACCCATCCTAAGGTTAAAGCCCCTGGAAAAATCATAGTCTAATTCCAGATTGTTAAACCTGTGTAAAGAACTACAATGAATGAATGAATGAATGACTTGTATAGCGCAACCTATGCGAACTGAATCGTCTCAGGGCGCTTTTTGCCACTGGTGTCCATCTGTGGTATAGTGCGGTCCTTGCCCTGTGGGGTCCTGTAACGCTTACAAACACATACACATACAACATACACATATTTGGCCAATTTTATCGACAGGATCTAATTAACCTACCAGCATGTCTTTGGAGTGTGGGAGGAAACCGGAGTACCCGGAGGAAACCCACGCAAGCACAGGGAGAACATGCAAACTCCAGGCAGAAGGTGTCATGGTCGGGATTTGAACCAGCGACCCTATTACTGCTAGGTGAAAGTGCTAACCACTACACCACTGTGCTGCCCCTTTTTTTTTTTTTAACTTAACACCAAAATATCAATTTGAAATTTACCAGCAACTCATACTTAAAATGTAATACAGAAAATTAACAGAGCTGTGTCCCCCCGAAAAGATTACTTATAGTACAAAATAATGAAAATACCAGTATTTTAAGTATTTTGCACTAATAAATAATTTGTTGGGGTTTACACAATGTACTACCCAAGCATTGGGATATTTAAATCTTTGTTAGGACAGAAAGTGTTCAAATCTAGTTTAAAACTGATTAGATCTGCCAGCACAGATGGGAAAAATATGGAAATCATAAATACCCTGCACCGCCTTTAAAATTACATCAAAGGTGGAAGATTTCCAATCAAGTAAAAATATATGCAGAATTTTTGTTCATATTTTATGTTTTGCTAAGTGAATGGGAGAATGTAACAAACATAGTGTAGGTGTTGTCTCAGTTTGGGTTTTAAAATGGAAATTCAGTTTAGGATTTCATGTAAACATTTTTTAGAAAGTAGAGAGAAGACATTGTTGGAAGTGGCAGCAGACGAGATACAGGAGCTCCCTATTCCCGTCCAAGCACTGGATATCCTGTGGGAATCATTGGTGAACAGATGGTCTGAAGCCCCCTCTTTCGGAGATGGAATATTTGATCTTCACTGGATTAATTTGTAACCAACAGGCCCCTTTTGACTTGGGTGGCGTAAGCCCCGCCAGGTCATTGTTGTCCGTAAAGCCTCCTCCCTTTACTACTGTGGTGGTGTCATTTCCCTGTCCTTCTAAGTGTCATACCAGAGGCTGGATCTTCACTGTTTCAATCACACTATATATTTGAACTTTATGTCAAATTGCACTCTTGGGAGAGTGTGAAGGAATTATCACTTGAAAGACTTTTTTTGTGAATGAATAAATCTCTGTATGTTTATATTTATTTGTGGTACTTTAAATTCACTCCATTTCACTTATTGAGTTATATACCCTGTTTCCCCGAAAATAAGACCTAGCGTGATTGTCGGTGATGGCTGCAATATAAGCCCTACCCCCCAAATAAGCCCTAGTTAAAGTCTTTTTAGGTTTTATTTTCAGGGTAGGGCTTATTTTTGGGGAAACAGGGTAGGGCTTATTTGGGGGGTAGGGCTTATATTGCAGCCATCACCGACAATCACGCTAGGTCTTATTTTCGGGGAAACAGGGTATTTCTAACACTTATATACACTTAAGGTATACATGTGTTCTGATTAATGCAACCCAAGCGCTACACTTTTTCTGTTTTATATATTCTTTATATAAACTGTTTTGTCTATAGCAGTGTTGGCAGCTGGGTTGCTTTTATTGTATTTATTTTTCACAGCGCAGTATTTTTTGCTTTTTCTACTTTACAAGTTTAAGATTTCATGCAAACATTTTTTTACAAACTGGTAAAAAAAAATGTAACTAGTATTCAAGACCTAATCTGAAAATATTTTACAGGTAAACAGATCGTCATCAACACACGATGAGTCAAGTAGGAGACAAGCCGTATCAGTGCTCTGAGAGCCAGAAAAGTTTTATTTGTAAGTCAAAACTCAGCGTTCACCAGAGGAGTCACACTGGACACAAACCATTTTCCTGCTCAGAATGTGAAAAGGTGCTTTTATCTAAGCACTCGCTAATCAATCATCAGAGGATTCACACAGGAGAAAAGCCATTTGATTGTTCAGAATGTGAAAAATGTTTCTCTAAAAAGTCTAGTCTTGTTAAACACCTGAAGACTCACACAGGAGAGAAGCCATTCAAATGTTCAGAATGTGGCAAGTGTTATTCACAGTGGATAAATCTAGCTCAACACAAAAATTGTCACACAGGAGAGAAGCCATTTTCTTGCTCTGAATGCGAAAAGGTGTTTTCATGGAAGAAATCACTAATTAATCACCAGAGGATTCACACAGGAGAGAAGCGATTTAATTGTTCAGAATGTGACAAATGCTACTCTCATAAGATTAATCTTGTTGCACACCTGAAGACTCACACGGGAGAGAAGCCATTTAAATGTTCAGAATGTGGCAAGTGCTTTTTAGAGAGGGTACGTCTTGCTCAGCATGAAATTATTCACACAGGAAAGAAGCCATTTTCTTGCTCAGAATGTGATAACGTTTTTGCATGGAAAGCATCACTAATCAGTCACCAGAGGATTCACACTGGAGAGAAACCGTATAAATGTTCAGAATGTGGCAAGTGCTTTTCACACAGGAAAGGTCTTGCTCAACATGTAAATATTCACACAGGAGAGAAGCCATTTAAATGTTCAGAATGTGGCAAATGCTTTTCACAAAAAACACATCTAAATCAACATGAAACTATTCACACAGGGGCGAAGCCATTTAAATGTTTAGAATGTGGCAAGTGCTTTTCACAGAGGGCATCACTAATCAGTCACCAAAGGATTCATAAAGATTAGATGACTTGCAGATGTTCAGAATGTGTTTCTCTCGGAGGATGCATGTTATTTGACATAAAAATATGTTTTAGGGAAATGCTATCCTTCTCAACCTCAGAATTCCAGTTATCATCCTGCAAAATCATGTGACAACTAACTCCTAGAAAGAGATTCCACTCTACCAAATTATGAGAGATAGAACTGAATCAGCATGAAAGGAACACTACCTAACCAAGACACAGAAAAACATGACTTTTTTTTGAAATTTTGGCCAAGAACATCCTACATTTTGTGATATTTTATCAACACATTTGAAAATAACCTGTATGAGGGCAAAAGCTGTGAAGGACATATTGGCCAATATTCAATGTATTAATAAACAACAATTGAAGCCTTTATAGTTAAAGGGCTGTGTCTTCATGGTTGAAATCCTTTAATTTTTAGGAACTTTGGACAATTTTGGGAGGCTCATCTCATCTTGTGATGTTTCATCAACAATTCCAAATATAACCTATATTAGGACAAAAACTGAAGGACGTGTTGGTCTATACCCATTGTTTTAGGAAGCAACAAACACATCATTAAGTACAGCTTTCAGTTTCACTTAAAAGATTATATACTGTAGGTATAGATATTGTAATGCCCCGTACACACGGTCGGATTTTCCAACAGAAAATGTCCTATCGGACAATGTTGTCGGAGATTCCAACCATGTGTAGGCTCCATCTGACTTTTTCCGTCAGATTTTCTGACGGACAACGTATTATCTCCTGCTCTCAAATTTTCCGACAACAAAGTCCTATCGGACTTTTTCCGCGTGTAGCGAATTCCGACGGACCGACGGACAAAGTGCCACGCATGCTCAGATCACATTACAAGACCAAAGCTATTGGCTACTAGCCTCTACGTAGTCCCGTCGTAGGCAACAAACGTCACCACGTTCAGAATGATCAGATTTTCCGACAACTTTGTCCGACCGTGTGTATGCAACACCAGTGTCGGAAAAAATCCCATGGATTTTGTGGTCGGATTTTCCGACCGTGTGTACGGGGCATAAGGCTTGTGTTTTTAGAGAGAGAGATTAAGATTCAAGCTTTCATAAACTGCAGTACATTAAAAAAGCTATCTCACATAATGTGCCTTGTGTCATAGTTGTGCACCACTTTTGCCTCCCTACCTAATTCATGTTTCATTGTTAACCACAGTTCTTTTTTTTGTGGGGGGTACTGATTTGAAGGTGTTTATGCTAGAAGAGGAAAGTGATAAAATATGACCTGAGCTATGTGAGCCTTTTAAGTTTAGCTGGAGTTAAAGTATATCCCATTATCGAGAGTATGGTCTGAAAAAGGTCAGGTGCCTCTGTGCCTTGTTCAAAAAAGTTTATGGCTGTACTTTTAATTGCTTACTCCAACTCCTCCAGCTCCTTAGCTGTACTGAAGTATGGAATTTCAGTTAGAGACTTGGATAAAGTGTTAATGGTATCAGGAACCAAATCACCTACTGGTGACACTATGGTTTTCAGACCTGTCCACCAGTAGATGTCTTCCAGCAGTCAGCAGATCCCAGGAATTAGTCTGCACCTGATGCTGGTTGTTGGAAGGGTATTTAACCCCTCCTCTAGCTTTCCACGATGCCTCAGAGTTTTGATCTGTGTGCCAAACATTCTGATCTTGTTGCTCCTGTTGCCTTGATCCTACTTATGTACTTGTTACCCTGACCCTTACTGTTGTGTACCTGTTCCCCTTATCTCCCTGCTTCTACCTGTTCCCCTTGTACCCGATCCCAGCTTTGGCCCCTTCCTGACTTGTCTCATATGCTGTTCCTTGTACCTCCTGCCTGACCCTGCCTTACCTAGTCTTTCCCCTTGCTTGTTTATAGTTAAACACAGTTCATTTGTTAGTTATGTTGTGTTTTTTTAATAGGTTTCATTTATTACTTTTTCACATTTGCTTGTTCTGTTTGTGGTGTTGAGTGTTTTATGCTGTGCTATTAATAAATCTTTTTATAATTGCAATTCGGTTTGAGTTTCCTTTGTACAGCTACACAGATCCAGTCACCCCTGCTTTTGCTGGATATCAGCACATAGTAGTCTAACCATAACAAGACTACAAGTGCAATGATTACTGTGCATGCATACCATTGAGAGCTACAACTTGAAGTTCATTTATTTACAGATCTCTGTAAATGAAAATAAGAGCTCCCACACACTTCCATGGTGGGGGGTTTGGGAACTGGGAGTACCATTTAAAATGGTGCAAAAGGTGGAGTTTAGCATTTAAGTGGGATAGGGCTGACTAAAGCTAAGTTCTCTATGTGGATTAGTATGGATATCCTACAGTTGGCAAACTCAATAGTTTAAAGCAGGGGCCAGTAGCTAAACATATAAGTTTGTTTGTTTTTGCTGTCTTTCTTGAAAGTGTGTCAGAGATCTATTTTATCCAATCAAAAGGTTTTCCTTCACTCCCTGTCCTGTAAACACAACAAGAATAGGAAATATCTTAGAAGTGAGACAAATCCTCTCTAAAGCTGGTTGTTATACCAGTGGATTTTTGAATGAATGTCCGTACAAACATTTGTATGAAAATTCTCATCAGTACATTCAGTGATTTGAAAGTACTTCAAAATTTTGTTTACCGTACATTCATTTTACAATTTTATGTGAAAAGCAATGTTCCAAAAATGAAAACCACATTCATTTGTTTGAAAATTTGATTTCCATCCTGCATGAAATTTTCTTGTCTCTGCAGTCAAAGTTTGACCTCACTAACAATTCCAAAATTGAACAAGAATTACTGAAATTAAAGGTTTTGAGGAAACTCTACTAGTGTATGCCCAGCTTTAGAGAGTTGTCTGTGGAACAAGATTTTAGCCACTTTACGACCGCCCCATAGCAGGCTGCTCTGTGCAGAATTCCGTGTGTGTGTATATAAATTCTGGGTTTTGGGCGAGAGCGTGCGCCGGAGGCGGCTCGCTACCGCTGTGATCCTTCAGGACTCTGGCAGAATGCCAGTCTGCCTATGTAAACAAGGCAGACTGTCATTCTGAGATTATAGAAGACATGGATCCTGTGTTCCTGTGAAGCAGGAACACAATCCATGTCTTCAAGTAGTAAAAGCACCTCCCCACAGTTAGCAAGCACTCCCTAGACACACATTTAACCCTTTTATTGCCCCTGACATTAACCCCTTTTCCTTGCCAGTGTCAATAGTACAGTGACAGTGCATGTTTTTAGCACTGAACACTGTAATAATATCCACTGGTCCCCAAAAAAAGTGTCAAAAGTGTCAGGCGTCCAATTTGCCCACCGCAATATCGCAGTCCTGCTATAAGTCATTGAATGCCGGCATTACTAGAAAAAAAATCCAATTTTTTGTAGATGCTATAACTTTTGTGCAAACCAATCAATATGTGCTTATTGGGATTTTTTACCAAAAATATGTAGCAGAATACATATTGGCCTAAATTGATGAAGAAATTTGATTTAAAAAAAAAAAAAAAAAAACATTTATTGAATGTGTTTTATAGCAGAAAGTAAAAAATATTGTTTTTCTTTCAAAAATGTTGTTTCTAGCGTAAAAAAATAAAAACCGCAGAAGTGATCAAATCCCCTGATGAAGTCACGTGATCGTGACGAACACGCATCAGGACTGAGACACCGAAAGTGACATTATCGAGCCCGCTGCTCTTTTTTACATAGCACTGTACCATTTCTATTTAATGTACCTGTCTTTGTTTACCTGTCATCCAATAAACCTGTTTATACAATACTACACTATTGGGGCATCCTTCCTATTCCTTCCTTGTCACCCATGGTCCATTGGCAAGGTTTATCCACTCCAGACAGTTCCAGGGTCCTAAAGGGGGACGCCACCGCTAAACACTGACTGTAAGCAAGCCTTACTGACCAGCTGAGCCGGAGACACCAGGATAGGACGCCAGGGGACCCCCAAAGGTTCCCACTCCCAAAAGGCACACATTTACATGCTATTACCTTACAGCTGTAAGGTAAGGGGGCATCTATACACTACTCAGCTCGAAGGATATAAGAAGCCACCCAGCACCAGCACCACACTATAAAACTAGCACCAGCACTTCAAAGTCTTCAAAGTCACTTTATATTTGTGGTTATAAGTCACGATTTACTGCACTTTACCTATTAAAATAGGAACCCGGCACAGACCTTTTTGATAATTTTAAACAAGGATTAGTATATATATATTTTCTATATATTTTTTTGGATTCTACTATTTATGTTTATTTACCTATTCACTTACTGTTTTAATTCACATTTGCTTCTATCATTGGATATTTATGTTACCTGCATTTTATTATAAATGTTATTATTATGCGATTTTATTGGATATTATGTGACACCTGCACCCCACATTTGTAGGCCTGGTCACTACCAGCACTTGTCTCCTCTGTTCTACCCCGATGCTTCATTTATAGTACTTTTGCACTTTTTATTGCTCTTTATAGCGCACCACTACCTCTTACTTATATTATATTTCTCTGGGTTCAGATATTTTCCCCAGTGTGTGCAGCACTAAGTTTAGCTTATTCATTTGAGTCGGCGCAGGAATATTCCACTTTTATAGTGATCAAATACCACCAAAGGATTTTGTGGGAAAAAAAGGACATACATTTTATTTGGGTACAGCATCACACTATCACGCAATTGTCAGTTAAAGGAATGCAGTGCTGTATCGCAAAAAATGGTCTGGTCATGAAGGGGGGGTAAACCTTCTGGAGCTGAAGTGGTTAATTCATTTCTGTTCTGACAGTAACTCAGAATGTTATGATCAAATTCCGCTAGAACCCTGCGCTATCTACAACAATTCCCTCACCCAATTCCCTAATGCAGCTGCTGGAAAACTTAAACAACCCCACGGTGTCCTACAATCTAGGCCCCTTTCACACTGGGGCGGGGAGCCGCGATGACGGTAAAGCAGCGCTATATTTAGCGCTGCTTTACCGTCGTTTTAACCGCGGTATTCGGCCGCTCGCGGTGCGGTTTGACCCCCCGCAAGCGGCCGAAAAAAAGGGTTAAACACCCCCGCAGAGCGCCGCCGTAGCGGCGCTTTGCGGCGGTATTGCCGCGGTTTTACCGCGGTGTCCCATTCTAATCAATGGGAAGGAGCGGTATAGGAGCGGTGAACACACCGCTCCTATACTGCTCCAAAGATGCTGCTAGCAGGACTTTTTTTGTCATCCTGCTAGCGCACCGCTCCAGTGTGAAAGCCCGCCGGCTTTCACACTGGAGTTAAAGGGGCCGGATTTTTTCATGCGGTGAACAGGCGCTATTTTTAGCGCTGTACCGCATGAAAAACGCCCCGGTGTGAAAGGGGCCATACAATCCTCATACAATGTGCATATAATACAATAATGTGAGATAATAATTGTAAACCAAGTGTAGGTGGAAAAGGGTAGAAATAAAGTCAGCATGTGCCACCCCTTTAGGAAAACAACCCTATTGTCTTTTGTTGTTGTATTTGTAAGCAAACAGACTGAACTAAGATATATCTAGGATAAAAATTGTATCACTCAGGCTTTGGTTACTTAGTATGTGAATGGTGACTATTCTCTCCAGGAGAAAATTATTACTATAGAGTAATGTTACATATGTTTTCTCTTCCACTTTTGTGATACTATTTGTTTTTATCAGTTTGTTCTGTAAAGAAAAAACACAATTTGCTCAATCTTTTTAATATTTATAGATAATAATACTTTGTTACCCTCCAGAAACATACCTGTTTTTTTATGCATTTTGGTTAATCTTAAAGTTTACCTAAAGTGGTATTACAAAAAAAACTGTGAAAACAATCTGTGCAGTTAATAATAAGGGTCCATAAATGCATGAAAAATGAAATAAAATAAAAATAAAACTAGAAAATCAAATATGAATGGTGCTAATACATCAACTGGTGCTTTTCACCCCACTACAACATGATACACAACATCCTCCACGATGCAGCGCAATACCATCACATAATGTGACAATCCTTAATTCAGGACAATATAATGACCCTTCAATGTCCAATAAAGCTGTATTTCCTCATTACAGTGGTGGAGGAAATACAGCTTTATTGAACATTGAAGGACCATTATATCGTTTTGAATTAAAGTGTTGCTAAACCCACAACAGTAAAATCTGTCTGTATGTGCAGCATAATATGCTTGTTATACTCACTGTGGAACTTGAGGGGTTAATCCTCTGCGTTGTGTAAAAAGGCTGTTTCATCCTGTATGCACAGATCCTCCCCTCATGCACTGTCTATCTGGGGAAAGCCAGCTAACACAGAGTAGCCAACCTGCACATGCTCAGTTGTCTTTTATGCTGGAGAGACAAATTACTTGTTCTCAGCGCTAGCCACGTCACATGATATTGACATCACACATGTGAGCATGTATACAGGTTGAGGTGGAAATCTCCACCTACCTGAACTCTCAGCACTGGATAAACTCTGCAGTTTATCACTGACCGTTGTATACAATAGCCAAAAAGGCATATAGTGGCAATATTTTAATGTAAAAAGATTATTTATAAGCTATGGGTACTGTGGGGAGGGGGGCGCAATGAACTATATTCATATTACTGGGTTTAGTAGCACTTTAAGGATTGTCACAAAATGTGGCGGGATTGCGCTGCATCATGGAAGATGTTATATATAAAGGGGTATTACGCCAAAAAAAAAAAAAATTATAATAATTTATTGCATCTTACCAGCCATTAAATGTGGTGACTGCAGTCATTTTTGTTTTTTTAGGGGATTCTCCTTAATTTTCACCTTGAGATCTGACCAACAACACAATTCCTGTCTTAAGCTGGCCATAGATGGTGCAATATTCTTTGTTGCAACCATGGGTTGCAGGGAAGAAAATCACGCAACTTCCCCATCAACACAGTTATAGCCACTTGGAATAATTGCATAAAAAATCCAGCATGCTGGTTGTACCATGTTGATCGATCAAACAACTTGGGTATAATCAGCTTACCTATACATGGTTAGAATCTTAGCTGTTCTTAGCTGCTGAACCTGCCCAGATTCAAACTGTCTGTGGCCGGATTTACTCTATCTCCACTTCACTGTATGAGCAATGAAGACATGATTGGACAGCAGCATTGTCAGTCTGGGGAGAGGGAAGTGTTATGTGCATTAACAGATTTAGATGGACTTAGATGAACAAAGATAACACTTACACAAATGTTAAGGCTGGGTTCCCACTAGTGTGAATTGGATGTGGGATACCCCGCATCCAATTCGCATGACGGGAGATTGTGACCGGCTCTCTATGGTGCCAGTTCATATATCTCCATTGCGGCTATTGTCAAAGCTTAATTGAACAAGCTCAATTGAACTGAATTTAGAAGCTGATTGGTTGCTATGCATAGCTGCACCAATATCTGTGTAAAGTAAATCTCCCCCTTGTGTTCAAAACTAGTTTCAAATTGATGAGTTCTGACAGCAGAGACAGGGGTAATTATAGAAATCCTATCCATAAGTCATCCAATCTAGTTTAAAATAGTACCACATCTAATAATTGAATCAATTAAGAAACAAAATGCAACTATCAGGATCTTCAAAGCAGCAAAACAAAAAAAGGTATAAAAACTTAATGTTGTTTGTTATTATTAATAATAATAATAAACAACTATATTATATTTAGCGCCTGTGAAATAAGGCAATAATATGAAAAAGATGGTCATTTAAACTCAGTCTCTATATCATTGCAGCAGCGCTTTGTCCTTATTAACACCCAGGACAATATGGTGCGTAAACAGTCTGGTCAAGGGCGGTGACCTACAGACCGGAAGTGACGTGTGTGCGCCTCAGACGTGCGCTCCGTAAAATACAGGATATCGAAGCGCTGTTCTATACAGCAGTGAGACATCATTTCCGGAGGAAAAACGCACAGTATCAGGCACAGTGACACACATTTTTGATATGCTTATGATTGATTTATTCATGGTACGCATAATGTATTAGGGGGGGAGGTATTGCATCAGAATAAAGTCTTTTTTAAAAAAACAGTATCACACTATTGCATGCCCATTTGTTTTTATGAGGAGATTTGGTGCATGATCCTGCCAGTTTGCCGCAAAGTGGATGGAACGTGGGAGGAACGCTGATGCATGTTGATTTTACTATAAGGCTTGTTTTGACCATTGGTCTGGTGAGTGCATCCCCATAGGGGAGTTTTATTCCGCACGTGGTGAAGAATTTGTTGGAATATACGGTGGAAGCTGTCACTATTGTATACAAGGAATTACTACGTGGGGACGTCTCTATCAGACCAGACTGTTTACGCACCATATAGTCCTGGGTGTTAATAAGGACAAAGCGCTGCTGCAATGATATAGAGACTGAGTTTAAATGACCATCTTTTTCATATTATTGCCTTATTTCACATGTTCACAGATTTTAAGCAGCTGCTAGCACCAGAAGTGGTGGACTGTATTTATGTATTTATATATTCATATATTTATATCATCAGTTTTTATAGATTTTTTAACATTTGACTTGTATTTATCTTGTATCCAGTATTTAAGAAATTTTTATCCAGATAGCGCGGAGGGGTGGGCCATAAGGGCGGATATTCTGGTTTCACTCTATTTTGTATATTTAGCGCCTACATGGGAAGTACATGGGATTACGTAAAGGAAAAAGGGACAATTAAATGAAAGCTTGTCTAAAGAAAAACCTTATTAGATTTTTAGAGAAGATGACTGTCTGATGTTCTTTGGAAGGGAATTCCAGAATTTTGGAGCATAGCAGGAGAAGGCTCTGTCCCCCATCGAGTGTAGGTGAGTAGGGGGGACACACACCTAACCAGAATTTGAGGAGCGGATGTTATGAGTGGGGGGTAGTAAGTTGATAAAAGTTGAGAGATAATTGGGTGCCAAGCCATGAAGAGCCTTATAGGTGAGCAAGAGGATCTTAGGCCCCTTTCACACCGGGGCGTTTTTCATGCGGTACAGCGGCAAAAAAAGTCCTGCTAGCAGCATCTTTGGAGCGGTATAGGAGCGGTGTGTTCAACGCTCCTATACCGCTCCTTCCCATTGATTTGAATGGGAAACCGCGGCAATACCGCCGCAAAGCACCGCTACGGCGGCGCTCTGCGGGGGTGTTTAACCCTTTTTTTTTTTTCGGCCGCTCGCGGGGGGTAAAACCGCACCGCGAGGGGCCGAATACCGCGGTTAAAACGACGGTAAAGCAGCGCTAAATATAGCGCTGCTTTACCGTCACCGCGGCTCCCCGCCCCAGTGTGAAAGGGGCCTTAAAGTCTTTGTGAAACATGACAGGTAGCCAGTGTAAGGACTCCAAGATAGGGGTAATATGATCACTTGTACCAGACCTAGTGAGGATTCTGGCTGCAGAATTTTGAACATATTGAAGTTGATTAATAGTGGATTTAGGTACACCTGCAAGTAGAGCATTGCAGTAGTCAAGTAGGGAGAACACAAATGTATGGATCAGATTTTCAGCTACAGTGTATGATTAGCATAGGACGCAGCCGCACAATGTTTCTCAACTGGAAAAAATATGTTCTGACAACATTTTGATCAAAGGTTAAACTAGCATCAAATATCACCCCTAGATTTTTCAATTTGGACTGAAGCTCAAGTACAGTGCCATTTATAGATAAGCTATTAGAATTGGACTTGAGTAATTGATGGTGGTGACTTGTCACAGTTTAATTGAAGGAAATTATAAACCATACATTTTTTGATATCACAAATACAGTTAGTTATGAGAGAAGCAGCCAAAGTAGAACCTGGTTTAGTGTGGATGTATATCTGAGTGTCAACAGCATAGAAGTGATAATTGAGCCCATGTGATCTAAGCCAAGTGGACACACGTAGCTGCTAAAAATTAAGGGACCCAAGATTGAGACCTGAGGAACACCCTACTTGACTGAACCAACTTCAGACTGGAATCTGCCAAGAGAAACAAAGTGACAGCCATCAGTAAGATATGACTTGATCCATTTCTGAGCCAATTCTAAGATTCCAAATATAGTTTCAAGGTGAGAGAGTAAACGTTTTTGGTCTACAGGGGACTCTCATGGGGACATCTAATGTAAAGGGGGTCTCTGATGGGGACATCTGATGTAAAGGGGGACTCTGATGGGGAAATCTAATGTAAAGGGGGTCTCTGATGGGGACATCTAATGTAA
Organism: Lithobates sylvaticus; assembly: GCA_028564925.1. Taxonomy (NCBI): domain Eukaryota; kingdom Metazoa; phylum Chordata; class Amphibia; order Anura; family Ranidae; genus Lithobates; species Lithobates sylvaticus. The sequence continues at coordinate 73,515,889 of CM053029.1, forward strand.
AGGGGGCGTCTGATGGTGACATCCTGCAAAAATAAAAATTATATATATATCCTTGATGTATTTTGCACAAAAGGCAGTTTTTTGAAGGGCTGTATAATAGCCCTGTGTGTTTCTTGATATTTTCTTATATTGTTCATCAGATTTAAATGATGACTTACAGTTGATTGCGGGGAATGTGCACCCAGTTCATGTTTTTAAAGACAGGTACATATCTTTAGGCTAAACTTTCAAAAACAACACAAAGTATCTGTTGACAATTGTCACTGACATTAAAATAAGGGGAGAACTTAACATTGGTATCTATTTAGCCAATTATGTATTTTAAATGTAACCTTTATTCTGATATATTCCCTCTCCATTATTAAAATGTTAATGACTTTGAGTGGAAGCAATTGTCCAATAAGATTACTATAAACATGCCCTTTGTTAGGCAAATGAAGCCCTTGTAGCAAATCAAAAGCCGCTGCAGAAAATGGTTTTGAATAGTATATAAGGTGAGGCAAACTCAATCAGTACATTGGATTTTCAGGAGAAAAAGGTTTCACGTCTCTATACTACACCATTCCAGGTAACTTTATATTTTATAATTGTACATTTGTATTGCATGTTGGTATTTTTTATATTGACAATTGTATCTTAGGCTGTATTATGGACTTTTTAAAACACTGTTGTATTTGGCAATCATTTTATATAAGTTGTATTAAACATTGGTAGATGTCTTTGTTATTTTGTTGTTTAAACCAGTACCAGTACAAACCAGTAAAAATAAAATGCCACTGAAAAAAATAAAAAATAAAAATAAATTATATATATATATATATATATATATATATATATATATATATATAATCTGTCTAAAGTCCTAAGGCAACACGTATTAGGCAGGATTTGGATAAAAAAGTATAACAAAAACAGAAACAATATAATACAATGCACCGAAAAACCTGGCTCCATGATCCTCCCTGTAGGTTTAATGAAAAAAATCCAATGGACTATATACACAGATATCAAGAAGGAAAGCCTTGATGCATTTTGCACACACTGTAGTCATTTGCAAGGCCAAACAAGAACCTTGTGCATATAAGGAAGTCAGGGCTTTCCTTCTTGATATTTGCTTATATTGTTCATCAGATTTAAATAATAACTTACGGCTGAGCAGCGGGTAATATGCAGCCAGTTCATGCATTTAAATGAACGGTACATAATTTCTGGTAAAACTTTAAAAAAGTCCACAAAGTATCTGTATGACAATTGTCACTGACATTAAAATAAAGGGGGAACTTAACATCTATCTAGTTAGCCAATTGTGCATTTTAAATCTAACCTTTATTCTGATATATTCCCTCTCCATTATTAAAATGTTAATGACTTTGAGTGGAAGCAATTGTCCAATAAGGTTACTAGAAACGTGCCCTTTGTTAGGTAAAATTAAACCCTTTTAGCAAATCAAAAGCTGCTGCATGCTAGGAAATGGTCATGAAATGTATATAAGGTGAGGCAAAGCTCAGTCAGTACCTTGGATTTTCAGAAGAAAAAGGTTTTACTGAGACGTTCTCTTTACTACACCATTCCAGGTAACTTTATATTTGATAATTGTTCGTTTGTGTTACATGTTGGTATTTGTTTATATTGAAAATCGTGTCTCAGTATTATGTATTATGGACTTTTTAAAACACTGTTGTATGTGGCAATTTTTAAAATAAATTGTATTAAACATTGGTAGATGTCCTTTGTTATTTTGATATTTACATCTAATTTTGAGGTTTTTATTTTCTCACTCACAGGGGCTACTTTAATAAAGAAGTAGAGAATGTTTACTTTACAAAGATAATTTTCACTTAACTGCAGTAGTCTACGTATTTTGGTGATTTTCTTTTAGTTTCAACTTGTAATTTGACCAACATCAAACTTCCTGTCTTAAGCCGCAGATAGATGGTGCGATTTTCTTTACTGCAACCACGGGTTGCAGGAAAGGTAATCACTCAATTCCCATCAATGTATGCAGGAATTTCTCCCATGCATCTATTGTATTCTTCTGGCAGGAGAGGGGGCACGGAAAAAAACCCAGTGATTAATCCATTTAAAAATGAAAAATTATGGTTGAACCCAAGTTGATCGATCAAGAAACTTGGGGGCAATCAGCTTGCCCATATATGGTTAGAGTCTCAGCTGTTCTCTGCCGAACCTTCTGAGATTCAAATGCCACGTACACACGATCGGAATTTCGGGCAGCAAAAGACAGATGAAAGTTTTTTATCGGAAAATACGACCGCGTGTAGGATCCATCGAAATTTTGCTGGCCGAATTCCTGCCAGCAAAAATTTGAGAGCATGTTCTCAATTTTTCAGACGGAAAAACTTTCGATCGAAAATTTTGATCGTCTGTAGCAATTGCGACGCACACAATTCCTACGCATGCTCGGAAAAAATTGAATGCATGCTCGGAAGCATTGATTTTTTTCTCAGCTCGTCGTAGTGTTGTATGTCCCCACGTTCTTGACTGTCGGAATTTGGTGTGACCATGTGTAGGCAAGACAGTTTGAGCTTGAGCCGTCGGAATTCCATCGTGAAAACCATCAGCGCTTTTTCCGACCATAATTCCGATTGTGTGTACGTGGCATAACTGTCTTTGGCAGGATTTACAGTATCTCCACTCCACTGGATGAGCAATGGCTAGTAAAACAATTTAAAATAAAGAACAAAAATAAAATGAATGCAGCCACCACATGTAAGAACTATTAAGCTGTGATATAATACGTTTTTGTGTATGGCTTTAATACTGCTTTAAGCTTTAAAAAACGAAAAGAAGTTAATAGCCTTTATAGAACCCATCCTGAGTCTGGAGTCGCCGGTACAATCATAGTATATTTCCAAATTGCTAAAACTTGTGTAAAGGAGTACAGGGGACTTGACACCAACATATAAACTTGAAATTTGACAGCAATATATAATCAAAATGTAATACAGAAAATTAGCAGAGCTATGTCAACTGAAAAGGTTATTTGTACCAAAGTATTTTCATTGTTTTGTACTAATAATCTGTTCAGATTCATACAATGTACCATCCAAGCATTGTGATCTTTAACCCTTTGATTGGACAGATAAGGGGAGATTTACTAAGACTGGTGATGCTGTGCATAGTAACCAATCAATTTCTAGATTTTATTGTCAAAGCTTAATTGAACAAGCTGAATTTAGAAGCTGATTGGTTACTATGTACAGCTGCACCAGATTCTGTGTGAACCAGAATTAGTAAATCTCCCATATGTCAGGAATAAGAGGTAGATACATGTATTGTTAAAATGTTAATGACTTTGAGTGGAAGCAATTGTCCAATAAGATTACTAGACACATGCCCTTTGTTAGGTAAATGAAATCCTTTTAGCAAATCAAAAGCTGTTGTATGCTAGAAAATGATCATGAAATGTATAAAAGGTGAGACAAAGTTTAGTCAGTACATTGGATTTTCAGAAGAAAAAGGTTTCCCTGAGACGTCTCTATACTACACTATTCCAGGTAACTTTATATTTGAAAATTGTACATTTGTGTTACATGTTGTTATTTTTTATATTTTGGTAATTGTATCTTGGTTAGGATGTATTATGAACTTTTTAAAACACTGTTGCATTTGGCAATGTTTTAGATAAATTCTATTAAACATTATTTAGAAAAGAGCACAAGGGGCGGGACTTTGAGGCACATGGAGGCATAGACAAGAATTAAAATAAAAAGCAGAAAGGAATGTCCATACTGTATTGAAGCGTGTATACTATGTGTTGTAAGCTCTACACGTAGAGCTTACAACTACCGTTTTATGTATACACTCTTCAATACAGTATGGACGTTCCTTTCTGATATCTCCCCTTACTATCCTCGTATTTTCCCCAAGTGACACTTTAATGTGTCACATACTTGCATATAATTGTTGTCATTGAACATCAAGTTTTTTACTATTAAGTCCTTGTTGGAATATGTAATCAGATGAAATTGATAATACTAACATATGTGTAATAATGTGTAACATGTATGATTAATTCAAGCCATTAAAACTTGCTTTTTATTTTAATTCTTGTCTATGCCTCCGTGTGCCTCACTCAAAGTCCCGCCCCTTGTGCTCTTTTCTAAATAATGAACCGGGATGGAGGAGAGGATCTGAACGGCCTCTAGTACCTCATTTAAAGTCCCAAATACCCTCTTTTAAACAAATGTATTAAACATTGGTAGATGTCTTTGTTATTTTTTTATTTACATAGAATTTTTAGGTTTTTATTTTCTCTCTCAAGGGGGTTAACTTTACTAAAGAAGTAGAGAATGTTTACTTTATAAAGATAATTTTCACTTGGCATAGTGAATGAGATGAAGCTAGGTAAAAAACATTTTTTCAAAGATTCCCCAATGGGATACAAGTAGAATATAAAAAAAAACTAAAAATGTAATTTGCTTGCTCATGATTGGATGATGGAAGTCAGCACAGCTTCCCCACATTCCCCAAAACTTGTTTACAAAGTGAATTTTCATTTAGCTTAGCGTGAGGTGAAGCTGTACTGACATCATCCAATATTCACTAGAATAGGTGAAAGTTCACTATATAAAGTGAACATGTGCCACCCCTTTAGGAAAACAACCCTATTGTCTTTTGTTGCTGTATTTGTGAACAAACAGGCTGAACTGAACTAAGATATATCTAGGATAGAAATTGTATCACTCAGGCATGGTTACTTGCTAGTGTGAATGGTGACTATTATCTCCAGGATAAAAATATTGCTACAGAGTAATGTTACAGTTTAATAATAATAACAATAATATAATATGTAATATGTTGCATCGTACCAGCCCTTAAATGTGGTGACTGCAGTTTTTGCTTTTTAGGGGATTTTCCTTAATTTTCACCTTGTGATCTGACCAACAATACACTTCCTGTCTTAAGGCGGCCATAGACGGAGCAATTTTCTACCATGGGTTTCAGGAACGGAAATCACAAAATTCCCCCATCAACACCAACTGTAAATTTCTCCCACTGAGCTATTATGTTCTTCTGGTGGGGGGTAAGGGCGCAGGGAGCCATCCCTGCCAGGATAACACGCTGTGATTATATACTGGTTGTACCCAAGTTGATCAATCAAACAACTTGGGTACAATCAGCTTGCCCATACTTGGTTGAAATCTCAGCTGTTCCCTGCTGTACCTGCTGAGATTTGAACCGTCTGTGACCAGATTTTCAGTATCTCCACTCCACTGGATTAGAAATTAAGATACGATTGGACAGCAGCATTGTGAGTCTGAGGAGAGAGGGTAGTGTTGGGTGCATTAACAGATTTGGGTGGAATTGACTAACAAATTTAGGATAACACTTTTAAAAAGGTTATCTCTACCACATTTTTTTCATTGTTTTGCACTAAGGAATAATCTGTTCAGGTTCATACAATGTACCATCCAAGCATTGGAATCTTTAACCCTTTGTAGAATAGCTAGGGGGAGATTTACTAAGACTGGTGCATACAGAATCTAGTACAGCTGTGCATTGTAACCAATCGACTTCTAGGTTTTATTGTCAAAGCTAAATCAATCTAAATCAATTAGAAGCTGATTGGTTACTATGCACAGCTGCACCAGATTCTGTGTGTACCAGTCCTAGTAAATATCCCCCTTGTGTTCGAATCTACTTTACAATTGATGAGATCTGACAATACAGACAGGGGTAATTATAGAAATAAAAACACTCCTACCCCCCTCCCCCTCCCCATTAACATACATAGAAGGGGAAGATAGGTAGGATTTCTAAGCAAGAAAAAAGTAAGCAGAATTTTTTGCTCATATTTTACATTTTGCTATGTTAATGGGTACATACTGTATAACAAATATTGTTTAACATAGTAATTTTTACAATTTGGGTTTAAAAGTGGAAATGCTCTTTAAGATTTAGATACTTTTAAGATACTTTTTTACAACTGGTAAAAATTAACTACTATTTAAGACTTATTCTGAAAATATTTTATAGGTAAACAGATCATCATCAACACACAATGAGTCAAGTAGGAGACAAGCCGTATCAATGCTCCGAGTGCCAGAAAAGTTTTATCCTTAAGTCAAGACTCCGTGTTCATCAGAGGACTCACACTGGAGAGAAACCATTTACATGTTCAGAATGTGGCAAGTGCTTTTCACTGAAGGCAAATCTTGCTACACATAAAAAGATTCACACAGGAGAGAGGCCATTTTCTTGCTCTGAATGTGAAAAAGTGTTTGTATGGAAGTATTCGCTAATCAATCACCAGAGGTGTCACACAGGAGAGAAGCCATTTAAATGTTCAGAATGTGGCAAGTGCTTCGCACATAGTCAGCAGCGTGTTGAACACCAAAGAATTCACACAGGGGAGAAACCATTTAAATGTTTAGAATGTGAAAAGTGCTTTTCAGGACTAAGTAATCTTACTACACACCTGAAGATTCACACAGGAGAGAAACCATTTAAATGTTCAGAATGTGAAAAGTGCTTTTCAGAACTAACTAATCTTACTACACACCTGAAGATTCACACAGGAGAGAAACCATTTAAATGTTCAGAATGTGACAAATGCTTTGCACAACATAGCTGTCTTACTCAACACCAGAGAATTCACACAGGAGAGAAGCCATTTAAATGTTCAAAATGTGAAAAGTGCTTTTCACAACTTGGCCATCTTACCAGACACCAGAAGACTCACACAGGAGAGAAACCATTTAAATGTTCAGAATGTGACAAAGGCTTTGCACATAGTCATCATCTTGTTGAACACCAGAGAATTCACACAGGAGAGAAACCATTTAAATGTTCAGAATGTGAAAAGTGCTTTTCACAACATGGCCATCTTACCAGACACCAGAAGACTCACACAGGAGATAAACCATTTAAATGTTCAGAATGTGGCAAGTGTTTTTCACAGAGGGCACATCTTACTAAACATGAAAATATTCACATAGGAGTGAAGCCATTTCCTTTCTCAGAATGTTAACAAGTGGTTATACAGAAGACTTCACTAATCAGACACCAGAGGGCATATCTTAATCTACATGAAAATATTCACACAGAAGTGAAGCCATTTTCTTGCTCAGAATGTGAACAACTATTTACACATAAGTCTTCACTAATCAATCACCAGAGAATTCATATCGAGGAGAAACCTTACAGATTTCCAAAATATGACTGATGTTTTTTTGAGGATACATGTTATTTGACACCAACAAAACAAAAGATGTTCTAGAGAAAATGCCATCCATCTCAAACTCTGAAAACCTTTTATCAACCTGTAAAATCATGTGCCAATTAATCCCTAGAATAAGATTCTACTCAACCAAAGTATGAGACAAAGAATTGAATCAGCATGATAGGAACTTTACCTAATTAAGACCCAAAAATCCATGCATTTTTTTTAAAGAATTTTGGCCAAGAAGATCTTACATTTTGTGTTATTTTATAGACGCATTCTAATATAACCTGTAGCAGGGCAAAAGCTGTGAAGGACACATGTCTATACCTGTTATACTAAAGTGGAGTTCCACAATTTTTTCAAAAAGTGTAGCTGCTGACTTTTAATAAACAGCCCCTCACCAGTCCAATGGTGCAGCGACGAGGCCGCCCGAAGCGTCGGATCTCTCCCTCTCCCCTCAGCGGTGCCAGCATCATTACTGGGGGCACCCAGTTGTAACAGCTTGCAGCTTCACAGACAGGTGTGCACTGCACATGCGCAAGTCGCACTGCACATCCTGAATGTCTGGGCAATCTTCTGGGACCTGAAAAAATCTGAAGTCCCCAGACTTTTCGACAACAAAACCGTGGATTTTTGTTTGACGGTTGTTGGCTAAAACTTGTCTTGCATGCACACGGTCACACAAATGTTGTCTAACAATTACAAACGTGGTGATGTATAAGACGTACGAAGAGCCGATAAAAAGGAAGTTCAATAGTCATGTGATATCTCCATTACGATTGCTAGTTTTACCAGATGGAGAGCTTCCAGCTCGTACTTGATTCCAAGCAGGAACTTTTGTGCGTTGGACTTGTGTACACACGATCGGAAAGTCCGACAACAAAGTTTTGTTGGCGGAAAATATGAGAACCTGCTTGCCAACATTTGTTAACGGAAAGTCCGACAACAAATGTTCGATGGAGCATACACACGGTCGGACTTTTAGCCAACAAGCTCACATCCAACATTTCCCGTCTGAAAGTCTGATCGTGTGTACGGGGCATAACAGTTATCATCAGAGGCATGCCTTGAATGTAGCATATGCTGCACACTTGCTAGTAGGCTGAATATAAGTGAAAACAACCAAACATTTATTGATTATTTCCAACGTGTGCTTACTTTTGGGTAATAGTTATTATTGGGTTTCATTTTGTTTTATTTATCCAGTTCATAGAAAGAGACAGAAACATGGCATTTCTCGCTAAATGAACTGGTATTTTCTGTATCTCATGAAAAACTATGCAGCCACCACACATTATATTAAAGTTTTCTTCCTTGCATTAAATATTTTTAACCAGTTCCCGACCAGCGTACGACGGTGTACGTCGGCAGAATGGCACAGACAGGCATAAGGGCGTACAGGTATAGCCCTTTAAGAATGCCGCCATGCCATCCTGCGCGCGCCGATCAGGACCCCCGTGACTCTGGTCGCGGGTCCCGCGGACTCAATCGCCGAAAGGGATACCCGCAATCTTCTCACGGGAAGGCTGAACGGGGAGATGCGGAAGTGAACAGCATCTCCCTATTCTGCCTAGCAACAAATGACTATGATCTCTGCTCCCTGTGATTGGAGCAGAGATCAGTGTTCACTAACACACATCCACGCCCCCCACAGTTAGTAACACGCCCCTAGGAACACTTAACCCCTACACTGCCACCCCCTGGTTAACCCCTTCACTGCCAGTGTCATTTACACAGGAATCAGTGCATTTAAATAGCACTGATTGCTGTATAAATGACAATGGTCCAAAAAATGTGTCAAAAATGTCCGATGTGTCTGCAATAATGTCGCAGTCACAATAAAAATCGATAATCGCCGCCATTACTAGTAAAAAATGCCATAAAACTATCCCCTATTTTGTAAACGCTATAACTTTTGCGCAAACCAATCAATAATCGCCTATTGCAATTTTTTTTACCAAAAAGAAGAATACGTATCGGCCTAAACTGAGGAAATAAATGTTTTTTATATATTTTTGGGGATATTTATTATAGCAAAAAGTAAAAAATAGAGTTTTTTTTTCAAAATTGTGATCAAACCAAAAGCGCAAAAAATAAAAACCGCAGGGGCGATCGAATACAACCAAAAGAAAGCTCTATTTGTGGGGAAAAAAAGGACATAACTTTTGTCCAGGAGCCATGTTGCATGACCGCGCAATTGTCAGTTAAAGTGATGCAGTGCCGAATCGCAAAAAGTGGTCTGCTCTTAAGCCAGCAAAATGGTACGGTCTGAAAGTGGTTAAAGTTCATGCAAATATAAAACAATGTTGGTTAAAGTTGTACCCGCTGCAAGTTTTTATTGCTTGTGTCCTCTCTGAGTAGATTTACTAATTGTCCTGGTAACTATTGTCACTGAGACAGAAAGGAAAGAATCCATATTTTTATCGTTTTCATGAGAGCAATAGGTGAGGGAAAATTATCCCATGAGGACAAACGTTCTTGTGACTCATGTGTAATTCTCATGTGTAAAATGAGAATTCCTCTCACTTTGGGGATACCCTTTCACTTTTTGTCATGTCTCCAAAACAGGAAGTGAAGGTAAATTTCTGCAGCAAACTGCAAAAAAAAGTAACCTGTTGGTTTTTAGACCCTTGCCTACTTTGTCCCTAGTAAAAAAAACTTGGGACTGCAAAGTCGTATGACAAGTCGTACCCCACGATTTCCAATGAGTATCATTCATATCTGTGCGACTTCAAAGTAGTCCCTGTACAGGACAGGTCGCACAAGTGTGAAAGGGGCCTAACAGAGGTTTGTTTCCTTGATCCTAATTCGAAGAATATAAATCCTGAAAGGGAGTCAGCTGCAGGGCTGCTGTTAAGCCCCGCACACACTGGCCAAATCAGCCGGTTCAATAAAAAACAGCCAACCAGCTCCCAATCAGCACCCTCAGGCGGGTGTGTTCTAGTGAGGGGGCCGGGTTAGTACAGCGTCTCCCGACCAGAGCTGTCAGTTTTTTTCCGTGCAACCTGCGGGGTTGCACAAAAAAAAAAAAACACTGTGGTGTGTACTCGGCTTAACAGTGTGGAAGAAATGATTGTTTCAGGCATAGTTGGAATAAAATAAAACTTAAATCAAAAACAGAAAAAAATCTCTGCTGTTGAAAGGGTACTGTTTTACATTCCCCTGTTTTTCAGAAGTCTCTCCAAAATCCCAGACCTTGGCTGGGCAAAAAACAATGAAATGAAGAAAAAAATAGGTCCATACAACTCACTCAAAAACAGGAAGAAGATCTGGACAGCCGCACTCAAAAAACATTTTTTTGCCTTTTATTCAAAAATTCTTGTGAACAAACATACAAGCCACAGCAGGAACAGACAGGATCTAACGCATTTCACACTTCATTGAAGAACTGAAGAGGTTGCCATTCCATAATGACTGTATTTTTGGTTGAATTTGGTTCCTTTACCGGTGTATAGGACAGAGTTCCAAATATAACCCAGTGCTGGATTCACATAGCATGAAAGATTTTACGCCAAATTATGCCCTCTTTGATACTATATATTGTATCCAGCTGAGCCTTCTCTTGTAGGCCATTAGACTTTCGTCAATGCTGATGTCTCTATCTTGGACACAATTTTTCATAATCATCTGATATACCTCCCAAATCTTCTTGCGTTTGGGGGCTGGATGAGTGGTTTCGTCAAATGCTTCATTATTTTTCAAAGTGCAAATATTTCATTATCAGGGAAAATTTGTACTCCGACATTACCATACCAAAGAAAGGAGTGGCTAGTAATTTATTGGTTGTCCAATATCACTTCTGTAGGGGTTTCCCCACCACTCCCTGAAGAATTATGAGGCCCAGAAATTTCCAGATGTCCTCCTTCGTCATTGGATCCCACTTTCTGCTCCTTGAAAACCTCTGAGGTGTAGCAGCTTGTTGCTCCTGGTACTGGTTTGTCTCCGTAATAATTTTTTCAATGACCTCATCGGTCAAAATTAGTTGGAGGTATGCCAATGGGTTGTCATCTTCCACATCCACTTTGTTACCAGGTGCTCCAGTAAATGGGAATCTTGGGGGCGCTACGTGATCTGTACCGCAGTCGATAGAGCACCAAGTCCGCACATCACTGATGTCAGTCGCAGGATCGTCGCTGAAATCACTTTCTGTGTCTGATGACGAAGTTCCCCACGAATCACTATCACGCAATTCTGCAAGTGATTCTGTATCCCTATCACTGTTTTCCAGCATGTCATAAACCACTTTTGAGGTAGAGGCACACTTTTTTGATGCCATGGTCGTTCTGCAGTTTCCAGTAAGTACAGTACAGTACAGTACAGTACAGTAAAACTGCAGGCATGGGCACTGGATAAAGCGCTGGGGGCAAACTAAGGTCAATTTATTAGATACAGTAATGTAATCCAATAAGATTGCAATGTATGGTGTGTGTTGAGATTTATACATTTTGAATCTGGCAATGGTTCCAACCCCCTGCGTCGCGACGCTTGCAGGGAAGGAAAGCCGGAACACACAGAGGATCGAGCGGAGGATTTGGCCGCCGTACACAGTGGGAGTACATTGCAGGATCCCGGGGACAAGGTAAGTAACCTCTTCCAGGATCCAGCGAAGCAATCCCGAGTGTGGCTTGGGGTTTCTGCTAAGGTTCTGAAATCTCACCCCAAGCCTCACTCTGCAATACCGCCAAGGGGGGTTAAAATTAGCCGTTAGGATTGCTTTTACATGAAAGCCAACTGCCAAAGAGAACCTAACAGATACCTCCATTCACATCAATTGAGCTGTGGTATGCCCACCATTAGTATGCCACCCTGCATCCACCCAGTTCTAATAATGGGCATATATGCACTGTTCTTTTTTTTGGTTCAGCCCATGATTCCTCCATTCACATTGATCGAAGTGGATGAAGTAAGACTGGTGCACACAGAATCTGGTGATGCTGTGCATAGTATACAATTAACTTCTAGATGTTATTGTCAAAACTTAATTTAACAAGCTGAATTTAGAAGCCGATTAGTTACTATGCACCAGATTCTGTGTGAACCAGAATTAGTGAATCGCCCATATGTTAGAAAAAAAGGAATAAGAGGTAGATAAATGCAACCTTTACTCTGATATATTCCCTCCCCATTATTAAAATGTTAATGACTTTGAGTGGAAGCAATTGTCCAATAAGATTACTAGAAAAAGGCCTTTGTTAGGTAAATTAAATCCTTTTAGCAAATCAAAAGCCGCTGCACGCTAGAAAATGGTAATGAAATGTATATAAGGTGAGACAAAGCTTAGTCAGTACTTTGGATTTTCAGGAGCCAAAGGTTTCTCTGAGACATCTCTATACTACACCATTCCAGGTAACTTTAAATTTGATAATTATACATTTGTGTTACATGTTGGTATTTTTTATATTGATAATTGTATCTTATTTAGGATGTATTATGGACTTTTTTTTAAAAAACTTTTGTATTTGGCAATCTTTTATATAAATTGTGTTAAACATTGGTAGATGTGTTATTTTTTTGTTTAAATTAAATTTTTAGGTTTTTATTTTCTCTCTCAAAGGGGGGTTACTTTACTAACTGTATGGTGTTTTTATCTGCTAATAATGGTTTTAATGTATTTTTAGCAAATATATTGTTTTGATAAACATTTGCGCAAATGCCGCTGGGCCTAAAAAAAATCAGTAGCACTTTCTTTTTATTCTACTGATTATATGCTTTCAGAAAATATATGGGAGGTCTTTTACAAACTCTGAAAGCTTTAAAAGGGGATTCCACCCTAAAGTGGAACTTCCGCTTTTCGGAACCCTCCCCCCTCCGGTGTCACATTTGGCACCTTTCAGGGGGATACTGCAGCTGCTGACTTTTAAAAAATGGACACTTACCTGTCACAGGTTCCAGCAATGTAGGCAGCCCACGGGAGTTTACGCAACTTCCTGTCCCGGCGCGTTGTCTGCCGGGACACACACACGTGTCCCGGCAGACAGCGCTGACGATTCTGATTGCGCTGCGCGACTCGCGCATGCGCAGTAGAGAACCGGGAAGTGAAGCCGCAAAGGCGACACTTCCTGATTCCCTCACCGAGAATGGTGCCGGCAGCAGCAGAGAGCCGATCGATTGATCGGCCTCTGCTGCCGACATCGCTGGAACCTGTGACAGGTAAGTGTCCATTTTTTAAAAGTATTTGTAGCTGCTGGCTTTTAAAAGAAAAATTTCAGGTACCGTCCTGCTTTAAGTGAAAAATAAAAAAGCAAAGGAAATATTGCAAAAATGGTCTGGCCACCTGAGTGTACAAAATGGAGCACAGGGCCTGGCAGCGAAAGGGTTAAAACACTGTTGTATTTGGCTTTCTTTTATATACATTTTATAAATCATTGGTAGATGTCTTTGCTATTTTTTTGTTTACATTGAATTTTTAGGTTTTTATTTTCTCTCGCAAAGGGGTTACTTTACTAAAGAAGTAGAGAATGTTTACTTTGCAAAGATCATTTTCACTTGGCATAGTAAATAAGATGAAGCTAGGTAAAATTTATTTTTCAAAGATTACCAATAAGATGCAACTAGAATAAAACAAAAACAAATAATTCATTTTGCTTGCTCATGATTGGATGATGGATGGCAGTCAGCACACCGTAAAACACATTTTTTTTTAATTTATTGTTTTGGTTTTATCACTTGACCCTGTATTGAGCCACTTGGAGAGATCATCTCTCATTGGAGGCTTATATATTGTAATTATTTCACCAGATATTATTTTGGTTCATAATATTCAGTGCAGCTAAACTTTTTCTTTATTTAGATTTAAATAATAACTTATGGTTGAGCAGCGGGCAATATGCAGCCAGTTCATGGATTTAAATAAATGAATGGTACAATATTTCAGGTAAAACTTTCAAAAAGGCCACAAAGTATCTGTTGACAATTGTCACTGACATTAAAATAAAGGGGAACTTGACACTGGTATCTATTTAGCCAATTATTATTTTAAATGTAACCTTTATCCTGATATATTCCCTCTCCATTGTTAAAATGTTAATGACTTTGAGTGGAAGCAATTGTCCAATAAGATTATGAAAAACATGCCCTTTGTTAGGTAAATTAAGCCCTTTTAGCAAATCAAAAGCCACTGCATGCTAGAAAATGGTCATGAAATGTATATAAGGTGAGACAAAGCTCAGTTAGTACATTGGAATTTCAGGAGAAAAAGGTTTTACTGAGACGTCTCTATACTACACCATTCCAGGTAACTTTATATTTGATAATTGTACATTTGTGTTACATGTTGGTATTTTTTATATTGGTAATTGTATTTTAGCTAGAATGTATTATGGACTTTTTAAAACACTGTTGTATTTAGCAATCTTTTATATAAATTGTATTAAACATTGGTAGATGTCTTTGTTATTTTTTTGTTTACATTGAATTTTTAGGTTTTTATTGTCTCTCTCAGGGGGGGTTACTTTACTAAAGAAGTAGGGAACGTTTACTTTACAAAGATAATTTTCACTTTGCATAGTGAATGAGATGAAGCTAAGTAAAAAATGTTGTTTTTCAAAGATTCCCCAATGAGATACAAGTAGAATAAAAACAAAAACAAAAAAGGAATTTTGCTTGCTCGTGATTGGATGATGGAAGTCAGCACAGCTTCCCCACGTTCACTAAACTTGTTTACAAAGTGATTTTTTTTTAATAATTTAGCTTAGTAGATGAGGTAAAGCTGTACTGACTTCCACCATCCAATATTCACTAGAAAAGCTGAAAGTTCACTGTATAAAGAGAACATGTCCCACCCTTTTAGGAAAACAACCCTACTGTTTTGTTGTTTTATTTGTCAGCAAACAGGCTAAACTAAGATATATCTAGAATAAAAAGTATATCACTCAGGTCTTGGTTGCCTAGTACAAATGGTCAATATTATTTCCAGGAGAAAATTATTACTACGGAGAAATGTTACAATATAATAATAATATAATATGTAATATATTGCATCATACCAGCCATTAAATGTGGTGACTGTAGTTCACCTTTTGATCTGACCAATAACACACTTCCTGTCTTTAGACGGCCATAGATATGCCCATATATGGTTACAATCTCAGCTGTTCCCTGCTGAACTGGCTGAGATTTGAACCGGCTGTGCCCAGATTTACAGTATCTCCACTCCACTGGATGAGCAATGAAGACACAATTGGACAGCAGCATTGTCAGTCTGGGGAGAGGGTTGTGTTAGGTGCATTAACAGATTTAGATGGACTTGACTAACAAATTTAAGTTAACACTTTTTAAGCAGTTACCGAAACTGTTTTTTTTTTTCTTTCTTTTGGTTAAAAGTTTTACACAAATAAAAGCCGACCATTGCAAGCAGTGTTATATGGTTTATCTCGACCCGCAACTGCCAGGGAATTTAAAAATAACAGGTTTACTGGCTGGTGAAACAGGTGAAAATAAAGGACAAAAATATAACTAATGCAGCCACCACATGTGAGAACTGTTAAGCCGTGATATAATATGCTTTTGTGTATGGCTTGAATACTGCTTTAAAAAAAACTAAAAAAGTTACCAGCCTTCATAGAACCCATCCTGAGTTCCAAATTGTTAAATAACTACAGCAGACTGAACACCAACATATAAACTTTAATTTTGACAGCAATGTGTAATAGATTCATAATATATAATTCAAATGTATTACAGAAAATGAACAGAGCTGTGTCAACTGAAAAAAGGGTTATCTATACCTGAATGTTTTCATTGTTTTGCACTAATAAATAATCTGTTCAGCTTCATACAATGTACCATCCAAGCATTTGGATCTTTATCCCTTTGTAGAATAGCTTTACTAAGACATTACACATACAGAATCTAGTGCAGCTTTGAATAGTAACCAATCAACTTCTAGGTTTTATTGCGAAAGCTAAATTGAACAATCTG
This sequence comes from Lithobates sylvaticus, assembly GCA_028564925.1. Classification (NCBI taxonomy): domain Eukaryota; kingdom Metazoa; phylum Chordata; class Amphibia; order Anura; family Ranidae; genus Lithobates; species Lithobates sylvaticus. The sequence continues at coordinate 73,531,994 of CM053029.1, forward strand.
AATTTAGAAGCTGATTGGTTACTATGCACAGCTGCGACAAATTCTGTGTGCACCAGTCTTAGTAAATATCCCCCTTGTGTTCAAATCTAGTTTACTATTGATAAGATCTGAAAACACAGACAGGGCTAATTGTGGAAATTAGAATACATACATAGAAGGGGAAGATAGGTAGGATTTCTAAGCAAGAAACAATTAAGCAGAATGTGTTGCTCGTATTTTATGTTTTGCTATGTTAATGGGTACAAATAACAAATACTGTATAACATAGTCATTTTTACAATTTGGGTTTAAAAGTGGAAATGCTCTTTAAGATTTAGATACTTTTAAGATAACTGGTGAAAATTAACTACTATTTTAAAATTAATAATATTTTATAGGTAAACAGATCATCATGAACACACAATCAAGTAGGAGACAAGCCGTATCAATGCTCCGAGTGCCAGAGAAGTTTTATTCTTAAGTCAAGACTCCGTGTTCATCAGAGGACTCACACTGGAGAGAAACCATTTACATGTTCTGAATGTGGCAAGTGCTTTTCACTGAAGGCAAATCTTGCTAAACATGAAAAGATTCACACAGGAGAGAGGCCATTTTCTTGCTCAGAATGTGACAAATGCTTTTTACAGAGGTCAGAGCTTCTTCAACATGAAACATGACAATGAAAAAACATGAAAATATTCACACAGGAAAGAAGCCATTTTCTTGCTCTGAATGTGAAAGCGTGTTTTTATGGAAGAAATCGCTAATCATTCACCAGAGGGTACACACAGGAGAGAAGCCATTTAATTGTCCAGAATGTGACAAATGCTTCAGCTCGAAGAATAATCTTATTTCCCACCAGAAGACTCACACAGGAAAGAAGCCATTTAAATGTTCAGAATGCGGCAAGTGCTTTTCACAGAAGGCACAATTTGTTCAACATGAAAAGATTCACACAGGAGAGAAACTATTTTCTTGCTCTGAATGTGAAGAAGTGTTTTCAATGAAGAGATTAATAATCGAACACCAGAGGATTCACACAGGAGATAAGCCATTTTCTTGCTCAGAATGTGACAAATGCTTTGCACTGAGGGAATATCTTAGTCAAAAATGTGACTGTCAAAACTAGGTACCCCCCCCCCAAAAAAAGGGGGGGGGCTAGGACTCTTTAAACCAGAAGTTCAACTTTTGGGTGGTACTCCTCTTTAAGAAACAACACTTCAAGTCTTCATGGTTAAAGGTTTGTGTCTTTAGGCTAGAAAACCATACATTTTTAGGAATATTGGACAATTTTGCAAGAAGATCTCAAGCCTGTGACATTTTTCCAACAAATCCACATATAACCCTGTAGGAGGGCAAAAACTGTGAAGGACATGTTATTCTATACCCATTGCATTAAGAAGCAACAAATACATTATTAGGTACAGTTTCCCCTTTCTGTTCATAAATGTGTGGACATTGTAAGGCTTGTGTTTTTTCATGGTTGACTTTCAGTATTTCAGGATCTTAAGTGGGGGAGACAGTTTGAGATACAAGATTTCATAAACTGTGGTATACTGCATTGCTATACAAAATGGGGCATTTTCTTTGTATAATCAATAGGTTGCCTTAAAGGATAGGTTCCGCTTTCTACAACAAATAATCAATGGACATATTTTTGCAGGTAAAAAATGTGCATTTATTGTTTTTTGTAGTAGGGGCCTATAAAGCATTGCACCAACCAGCTGATGCCATGCAGGTCTCCTGCACACTGTCAGTGTATTTGCTCCCGTTGATATTCGCTGACAGGAAGACTCAATGAACTACCACAGTGCTCAACAGCGCAGTGCTAGTTCATTGAGAACTACAAGCTAACAGTCACTAAGGCTGTTGGAACTTGTAGTTTTCCATTCACAGAGCACAGTGAATGAGTGACGTGGCCGGGCGGGTGAAGCCCTGCACAGCCAAATTATTTTTACATTTTGACAGCTAGAGGGGAGAGAAGATCCCGCTAGCTGTCAGAGTGGTGGAGTCGGCGGGAGTGGGGGCTGGTCCTTTCATAACATGTTACATCCTGAGTATGGGTTTAAATTGTAACATGTTATAAAAAATGTACTTATCCTTTAACCACTTCAATACAGGGCATTTTCACCCCCTTCCTGCCCAGACCAATTTTCAGATTTCAGAGCTGTAACATTTTGAATGACAATTAAGCTTTCTTTTGGTGGTATTTGATCACCTCTGCGGTTTTTATTTTTTGCGCTATGAACAAAAAAAGACAGACAATTTTGAAAAAAACACAATATATTTAACTTTTTGCTATAATAAATATCCCAATTTAAAAAATAAAATAAAAAATTTCTTCCTCAGTTTTGGTCAATTTGTATTCTTCTACATATTTTTGGTAAAAAAAAAAGAAAAATCACAGTAGGCGTATATTGATTGGTTTGCGCAAAAGTTATAGCATCTACAAAATAGGGGATAGATTTATAGCATTTTTATTATTATTTTATTTTTACTAGCAATGGTGGCGATGTGCGTGATATTGCGGCAGACATATCGGACACTTTTGACACTATTTTTGGACCATTGACAATTACAGGTGGTCCCGGGTTACAAACAAGATAGGGTCTGTAGGTTTGTTCTAAAGTTGAATCTGTTTGCAAGTCGGAACAGATACAGGCATACCCCACTTTTAAGTACACAATGGGGTTTATTTACTAAAACTGGAAAGTGCAAAATCAGGTTCCCTTCTGCATAGAAACCAATGAGCTTCTAACCTCGGCTTGTTCAATTAAGCTTTGGTAATAAAACCTGGAAGCTCATTGGTTTCTATGCAGAAGTGAGCCTGATTTTGCACTTTCCAGCTTTAGTAAATAAACCCCATTGTGTACTTAAAAGTGGGGTATGCCTGTATATTTTTTAAGTGTAGCTCCAGCTAAAAAAAATATTTTTAATCTTTTTGAATAGCATAGGGTAGGGTCAATACCCCTGTAATGTTTAGTTTGCTGTCTGTGCCCCTGTTCAGAAGATTTTACCTCACCTTCTGTCCCTGTGACAATTGGATTTTGAACATTTTGGGTTGTGGAAAAAAGCCTTGGTGATAAAGCATCAGTGGAGACACCTTTTCCCCATAATAACTCTTATTATGGGGAAAAAAACACAGTCGGAATTCTCTTCGGAAAAAGCTCTGATGGTTATCCCAGTCGGAATTCTGACTGAATTTCGCTCAAATTGTCTTGCCTACACGCGGTCACACCAAATTCCGACGGTCTGTAACACAGCGGCATAAAACACGTTCGATAGCACTATAGAAGGGAAGTTTAATGCTTCCGAGCATGCGTCGAATTGTTTCGAGCATGCGTCGGAATTGCATACACACGATCGGAAAATCCGATAGAAAGGTTTTCCGTCTGAAAAATTGAGAACAGGTTCTCAATCCAAAGTCTGTCGGAAATTCCGACAGAAAAAGACCGATGGGCATACACACGGTCGGAAAATCGGTTGAAAAGCTCCCATCGGACTGTTTCCATCGGAAATTCCGACCGTGTGTACGCCGCATTATAGGAGTGAATTTCCCTTCCTAGGGGTGGATTTCCTCTCACTTCCTGTTGTCTCCCTCCGTTTGTAAGTAGAAGTCGTTTGTAAGTCGGATATTTGTAACTAGGGGTCCACCTGTATACAGCTCCACCCCCTCCTCCTCTATGCCCTCCTCTGCTGAATTGTCCTATGAACCCCCAGTACCCCCCTAAGCGTTACAAAAAGTGCCATGCAGTGCTTTAGCTGGTCTGTGTAGGGGATAGGACCCCCACCGGAGCAGAAATTTTTGCAGCTCTATAGGGCAGGTCCAGAGGTGGTTCACACCATGCCAGCTGGAGCCAGAAATGGTGTGCGATAATGGCACAAACCTCCTGTCCGCCCTTAGACAGGGAAAGTTGACACATGTGCCATGTCCTCAATTTGGTGGTGCAACGTTTCTTAAGCAGGTACCCAGGGTTTGAAGATCTGCTAATGCAGGCCAGAAAAGTCTGTAGCTATTTCAGGTGGTCATACACAGCCAGTGCTTGGTTTGCTGAAATTCAGCAGGAATTCCACCTGCCTGATTTGTGACATGCCCACAAAGTGGAACTCTTTGGCAATGCTGCAGTGATTGCACATGCAGCAGAGGACTGTCAACGAGTACCTGTGTGAGTATGGCACAACAACAGGCTCAGGCCAGCTTGGCTTTTTTTCCCCATGCCAATGGCTGCTGATAAAGGATGCATGCCCTGTACCGTCACCATTTAAGGAGGCCACAAGTATGGTGAGCCGTGAAAATGCATGCATCAGTGACACAATCTCTGTTGTGTTCCTGCTGGAGCATACTCTGCATGGCATTATGGACAGGGCAATCAAAGCAGAGCAGCGGGAGGAAGAGGAGGACTTTGTTTCCTCTCAAGACCTGCTTTATGCAGACACCATTCTTGCAACGCCACAGAACGCACAAGATGAGGAGGAGGATTCTGGCAGTTTTGGAGGCATCTAAGCAGAGGAAGACATATTTCAAACCTTAGGAGATGGTTTTCTGTCCCCAGAACCCTTGGGAGTAGTACATGGCTGGGAGGAAGCAGTTTCAGTAACCCCGACTCTGCCTCTCATGCCTCTCCATTAGTGCAGACCCCCTCACAGCAGATCACCCCCTCTCCATCAGTGCAGACCCCCCTCAGGGCAGACCACCCCCTCTCCATTAGTGCAGATCCCCCTCAGGGCAGACCACCCCCCATCAGTGAAGACCCCCCTCAGGGCAGACCACCCCCCATCAGTGCAGACATTAAACTTTACAGACCTCAGAACATTGCGGGATACAGAGACAGCCGGTGAGAAGCGAGAGATGTGTAGGGGTGCAGACCTCGCAGCGTTAATGGTGCCGCTGCCCACAGGTGTCACCCCTCTGATGGGTGTGGCCCGCACCCCCCGCCCCCCCCCCCTAGCGACGCCACTGGACATCCCGAAAAAGTCTTGCAGCTGTAATTGCAGTGAAAGGGGGTTCTACAAAGTATTGACTCAGGGGGGCTGAATACAAATGCACACCACACTTTTCACATTATTTATTTGTAAAAAAAATTGAAACCCGTTTATCATTTTCCTTCCACTTCACAATTATGTGCCACTTTGTGTTTGTCTATCACATAAAATCCCAATAAAATACATTTATGTTTTTGGTTGTAACATGACAAAATGTGGAACATTTCAAGGGGTATAAATAATTTTCTCTAGTCATCTTCCAGGACGGCACACCTGAGAGGATGACTGGTCACACCTGGCAGGAAACACAATTAACAAAGTTTAAAAAGCCCCACCCCTCCCTCTGACCCTCAGTTATTGATTGTGTTTCCCACACGCTGATGGCTGCGAAACCGTTTGTTATTTTTTTTCTAAGACCTCAGGTCTGGGACCATGGTCGCCCCCTTAATGAACAGACCCAGAGCAGTCAGTGGTGCCTGTGGGGTTCTCTGTTCAAGCATTTTTTAAATGCCTTTAGATTAAGGGGTTTTTCCCTCTGCTCTCCCTAAAAAGAAACATTCCTGAATGGGAGAGGCTGGGGCACTAGGACAGGTGAGTTGTCCATAACCCCAGGGGCCACCTAACCTTCCCTCTTTTCCTTTCCCCTCATACCTGACAGTGGTGGACGGTTGGGGGGGGGCGCTGATACACCCCACGTCGGCCGGAAGCTGGGCTCCAATGGCCGAACGTTTTCTTCCCCTTAGGGAGCCGTGCCATCCTTAGGGATAGACCGCGCTGCAGAGCGGCGTCTGTAGCCGCTAGTGCGCATGTCCGGAAGCCGCCGGGCGCCGGTGTGAGGTCATATCCGGCGCGCCGGGGCTTAAACAAAATGGCGGCGAGCGCGGCGGTCAGAGCACGAGGCGGCTGTTTGGAAAGAGGGGGCCCAAGGTCCACAGCCTTCACAGAAGATCCATCTACCGGTGTAGAGGCAGAGGATGGAAGGCGGACCAGAGCTCACGGCATCAGAGGTCGCCACAGGGGGTGAGTGACTCGGCTGGAGCGAGGGGGGGCAGACATTTGGGGTGGCCCTATTGTCCCTGTCCCCCACACTGTTTGTGTATGTGATGTTGGCTAATGGGGTGTCCCTTTCTTACAGAGACCGAATGCCCTGCTCAGGAGAGAGCCAGTAGGTCTGGGAAAGCCACATCCAAAACTAAACGCTGTGGGTCTTGTAGCACTAAACTCCCACAGGACCACAGCAAGCCTTTTTGTTACAAATGTATTTACAAATTGGCAGGCAAAGAGACAGCAGAGGTTGCGAAGGAATGCAGGGCACTTCAGGTTGAGATGCTAGCTACCCTTCAGTCTTTTAAAGCCACACTTGATCAGCGTCAGGGGGACGCCAGATCAGTAAGGGAAAGCTCTCCCTCACAGGAAGATAGATCTACCTTTACAGGAGGGTCTCAGGAACCTGCCCCATACTATTCAGAGGAGGAGGTTTGCAGCTCTGACCTGAGTTCCCAGGAAGGGGAGGACTCAGATCAGGATAGCCATGTAGAGACCAGATCTGGGGGACACCTCTTTTCAGCAGAGGATAGGGAGGGTCTCCTCAGGGCAGTATATGCGTCGGAGGACATTCAGTTACCTTCCGCCCAAGTGTCGGCTCAGGATAAGGTCTATAGAGGTTTGGGTAAGCCACAGGCCAGATCCTTCCCAGTTCACCAGTCCCTGAAAGATATTATCTTAAGGGAATGGAAGGAACCTGAGCGTAAACTCCTCAGACTTAAAACTTGGAAACGGAGATGTCCTTTTAAGGAGGAGGAGGAAGAAAATTTTTTCAAAGTCCCACGTTTAGATGCGTCCTTGGCGCAGGTTTCTAAACGGTCGGACTTATCTTTTGAGGACGCAGGTAACATTCAGGATCAGATGGATAAAAAATCTGAGATCCTGTTGCGTAGAGCTTGGGAAGCGAATGCATCGGCCATGAGCCCTGCATTGGCTTCAGCTTGTGTAGCCAGGAACGCAGACGCATGGCTCAACAAGCTGATGGACCATCTCACACGTAAGAAGGAATCCAGGGAGGTAGTAGAATCCCTGGAAGTGGTGGGGAGAGCTATCGCCTTTTTGGCGGACGCGGCAGTAGAGACAGTAAGGACGACTGCTAAGTCAGCGGCATTACTGAACTCAGCCAGGAGGGCCCTTTGGGTTAAGACTTGGGACGGAGACTTCACTTCTAAGTCCCGACTCTGTGGTATTCCCTTTGAGGGCTCCCTACTCTTTGGTTCGGGTCTGGAACAGGTCCTTTCCCGATCCACAGAAAAAGGTAAGAAATTTCCCTCCAAACCCAAGAAGGAAAAAGGGAGGAAATTTTTTCGTGGCCCCCCTGCAAAAGGCCAGTTCAAGGGCAAAGGGGGACAAAGGAAGAAATGGGGGATCGGAAAGGGCAAAGAAAAAGGTGGAATCCTTTTTTCCGGGTCCGGACCGTCCAGCAAAGATTCTAAATGACGCCATAAAAGTGGGCGCAAGGCTCTCATGTTTCCTTCCCCAGTGGGAGAAGATCTCAGAGAGCCCTTATATTTTAGACCTGATAAAACTAGGTTACAAGCTGGAATTTCGGTCACTCCCACCTCAAAATTTTTTGGTTACTTACCTTCCCAAAGATTCTCTGAAGGCAAAGGGCTTGCTAGACAGCGTTCGCATGCTCGCAGAACAGGAAGTGATTATCCCGGTCCCAGTGACTCAGAGGGCTTTCGGTTTTTATTCCCACATTTTTGTGGTCCCGAAGCCATCGGGCAAGTTTCGGTTGATTATCAATCTACGGAAACTGAACCACTACCTGTTGTACAAGCGATTCAGAATGGAGAGCATCTACACGGTCAGAAAACGCCTCCAGAAGGGAGTTTTCATGATCACGTTCGATCTCAAAGATGCTTACCTGCATGTACCCATTGCCCTGGATCATCAGAAGTACTTGCGTTTCGCAGTACGGACAGAACAGGGGGTGCAGCATTGGCAGTTCAGGGCACTCCCCTTCGGCCTTGCGGCCAGTCCAAGGATCTTTACCAAGGTCCTGGCAGAGGTAGTATCTTTTCTACACCTTCAGGGGGTAGCTCTGATATCATACCTCGACGATCTGTTGATCTACAGTCCATCCAGAGACCAGCTCCTGAGAGATCGAGAGCTGGTCTTGTCGACCCTGGATTCCCTAGGTTGGATGGTGAGTCAGGAGAAATCCTCCCTGGATCCCTCACAGTCAAAGGTATACTTGGGGTATCAGTTGGACTCAGTAGCCCAGAAAGTATTTCTTCCTCCCGAAAAGGTCGAAAAAATTCGGGGCGCAGTGACAGTGTGTCTCGAAGCCCCGGAGGTATCTTTGAGAAACATCATGAGGGTGTTGGGCCTGATGGCCTCTTGCATCCCGGCAGTTCCCTGGGCTCAGCTCCACTCCCGAGTCCTCCAGGGCTTCCTTCTCTCCTCTTGGGGCGGGAGAAGAGAAACCCTGGAGGAGAAAGTTCCTCTGTTAGAGGAGGTAAGAAGCTCCCTAGTTTGGTGGCTCGATCCCGTCAACCTATCGGGAGGTCGGACGTGGACACAGCTAGACCCAATAGGCATTACAACAGACGCAAGTGCCTGGGGTTGGGGGGCTCATTTAGGAGACCGCTACGCCCAGGGTCCCTGGGATCAGAGTCAGAGCAGAGCTTCCTCAAACTTCAGGGAGCTTCTGGCAGTTGGGAAGGCATTAAGTGTCTTCCGGGACTTGATCCAAGGAAGGGAAGTCCAAATTTTCTCGGACAACCGGGTGGCAGTATCCTATTTGAACCGTCAAGGGGGAACAAGGTCAGTCAGTCTAAGGACACTGACCCAAGATTTCCTGGGGGAGGCAGAGAAAAACATTCTCTCAATCTCTGCGGTCCACATAAAGGGATCCCTCAATATACAAGCAGACTTCCTCAACAGACAGCCCATTCTTCAGGGAGAATGGGAGTTGAACAAAGAAGTTTTCGCTCTGGTAAGACGTCATTTCGGAGTACCAGAGATAGATTTATTCGCTTGTCAAAAGAACGCAAAGGTGCGGAGATTCTTCTCTCTCACGAGAGAACAGAGATCCTCAGGGGTAGACGCTCTCGCTCAGAATTGGGACTTCAGCCTGGCATATGCCTTTCCTCCCCTGGTACTCATCCCACGAGTGCTTCAAAAGCTGTCACAGTCGGATGGAGACCTTATCCTGATTGCACCCTGGTGGCCGAAGCGGGTCTGGTTCCCCACCATGTGGAGGTGGTCAGTCGTGCCTCCGCTGCATCTCCCGGTCAGGCGGGATCTTCTCTGCCAGGGCCCAGTGCTTCATCCCAACCCGGGGTTTCTGTCCCTGACGGCCTGGCTCTTGAGAGGGAGATCCTCAGGAACAGGGGATGCTCGGAGAAGGTAATTGACACTCTTCTCCTTAGTAGGAAGAAGGTTACCAGACAAATTTATGCAAAGGTCTGGAAGGTCTTCTCTAGATGGGCTCAAGCAAATCAGAGAACTATCCAGATGATTCCAACCGTTCTGGATTTTCTCCAGGAAGGGGTAGACCAAGGGTTAGCGGTCAGTACCCTTAGGGTCCAGGTAGCAGCCCTGTCAGTGTTCTTTGACACAAGGTTAGCTCAAGACCCTCTGATTAAGAGATTTTTGCTAGCCAGGGAAAGGTTAACCCCGGTAAGGACAGTTAGCTTCCCGCCGTGGGATTTGTCCCTGGTTCTGGACGCCCTAACGAAAGGGCCATTTGAGCCGTTGGATCAAATTTCATTTAAATTTCTTTCCCTTAAGATGGCCTTTCTTCTAGCCATTACCACAGCTAGAAGAGTAGGCGACCTACAGGCCCTGACAATAAAAGAGCCTTTTTTGCTGATCCTAGAGGACAGGGTAATCCTTAGACAGGATCCTCTTTATTTACCAAAAGTGACCTCTGGGTTCCACAGGTCACAAGAGATTATTCTTCCATCATTCTGCCAGAATCCGAAGAATGAGAAGGAAGAAAGATTGCACCTTTTAGATGTTAGACGCTGTCTTTTAGTCTATCTAGAAAGGGCAAGGGAGTTTAGGAGATCAAATCATCTTCTAGTTACTTTTGGGGGCCAAAGAAAGGGTCTTCAGGCCTCAAAACCTACGATAGCCAGGTGGATTAAGCAGGCAATAGCATTAGCCTATAAACACTCGGATAAACCGGTTCCATCCCACCTTAAGGCTCATTCAACCAGATCTCTGGCGACCTCCTGGGCAGAAAGGGTAGGTGCTTCCATAGATCAGATCTGCAAGGCAGCAACATGGACGAGCCATAATACCTTCCTGAGGCATTACAGAGTGGAGCTGTTGTCCCCTCAGGACTTGGCTTTTGGCAGGAAGGTCCTACAGGCGGTGGTCCCACCCTAAGGTAGGCCTTAACTTCTTGCTCATCGTCTCAGGTGTGCCGTCCTGGAAGATGACTAGAGAAAAATACCAGTTACACTTACCGGTAACGGATTTTCTAGGAAATCTTCCAGGACGGCAGGCCTACTTCCCTACCCTTAAATATTGGTGATGTTTTATTCTTCACAGAATGTACCCTCTGACACTGGTGTGGGTGTTTACTTTGTCATAACTGAGGGTCAGAGGGAGGGGTGGGGCTTTTTAAACTTTGTTAATTGTGTTTCCTGCCAGGTGTGACCAGTCATCCTCTCAGGTGTGCCGTCCTGGAAGATTTCCTAGAAAATCCGTTACCGGTAAGTGTAACTGGTATTTTTTCAAGGCACTGTAGGTGGTCAAGGCTTACTGATGCACATGGGGAGCCATGGCTGGTCCGTTTAGTCTGATCCAATAGAAGAGCTACTGTAGCTTAAATTTCTGAAAAAGTTAATGCTGGTTTTGATAGAAAGCAGAGTGTTAGAGCACACAGTGCATTGCAATTTGTTGGTTATGGGACTACGTAGCTGCAGACTGGCCAGGGTGTCCATGCGGACCTGTGTCCACAGTCAAAAGTGACTACAATGGGTAAATCGGCATCAGAACTGCACCACAGAGCAATGGAAGAAGATGTCTTTGAGGTGTTGACTTGGCCTCTAAATTCTCCAGATCTCAATCCAATAAAGCATCTGTGGCACTTGCTGGAAAAACAAGTCACATCCATGGAGGCCCCATCTTGCAACTTTAAGAACTTAAAGGATTTGCTACTGACAGCTTGGTGCCAGATACCAGAGCATACCTTCAGAAGTCTAGTGGAGTTCATGCCGCAAAGGGGCAAGGCTGTCTTGGCAGCAAAAGGGGTACCTACTCAATATTAGGTGGGTGGTCATAATGGTATGGCTGAGAGAGACAGAGCAAGAGTAATGCCGCGTACACACGAAGGGACAATCCCGCGGGATTATCCTCTGGACTGAAGTCCAGCGGATAATCCCCTCGTGTGTGGGCGCCGGCGGACTTTTTGGCGCCAAAGTCCGGCGGACCAAAGTTTTAAGTTTTGTTTTAAAATTATCCGCTGGACTTGGCAGTCCAGCGGACAATCCCGCCGTTAGTGGGCAAGTCCGCGGGACTTTTGAAATGAACGTACTTGCCGCTCATCGGCAAGTACGTTCATTTAGCACGTGACTTCAGGTTACGTAGCTAGCGTAGGCAGTTACTGCCGCCGCGCTAGCTCCGTGACCTGGCATGGATTTAAAGGGAATCCCCACGCCGAAAAAACGGCGTGGGGGTTCCCCCCAAATCCATGTCAGACCCTCATCCGAGCACGCAGCCTGGCAGGCCAGGAAAGGGGTGGGGACGAACGAGCGCCCCCCCCTCCTGAGCCGTACCAGGCCGCGTGCCCTCAACATGGGGGGTGCCCTGGGGAAAGGGGGGCCCTGCGGCCCCCCCACCCCAAAGCACCTTGTCCCCATGTTGATGAGGACAAGGGCCTCTTCCCGACAACCCTGGCCGTTGGTTGTCGGGGTCTGCGGGCGGGGGCTTATCGGAATCTGGGAGCCCCCTTTAATAAGGGGGCCCCCAGATACCGGCCCCCCACCCTATGTGAATGAGTATGGGGTACGATGTACCCCTACCCATTCACCTAAGGTGTAAAATGTAAAGTACAAAAACACACACACTTTTGAAAAAATATTTTATTGCACTGCTCCGGGGGTCTTCTTCCGTCTTGGGGGTCTTTCTCGCCGGACTCCTCCGCTCTCTTCTGCTCTTTTACCTAGCTCTTTCACGAGCGGGGGGAGTCCGGCTACCTTCTTCGTCGTCGCCGCCGTCGTCGTCTGGGGTCTCGATCCGCCTTCGGGGGTCTTCCGGGGGTCTCTTCTGTTCTTGTGGCGGTCGTCGTCTTCCGCGCCGCCGGCGCCTTCTCCTTCCTCTTGTCCTTCTTCTTGTTCTTCTTCTTCCGATGTTGACCCGTCGCTGTCTCTGCCCGGAATGCCTGTGCCGCTCTGCGCTCGGACTTATATAGGGACATGGGGGACAGGGTCACATGTTCATGTCACATGGTGACCCCGCCCCCTTGCGATGTCACAGTCCCAGCATCCTCCGGGACTGTGACAACACAAGGGGCGGGGTCACCATGTGACATGTGCATGTGACCCTGTCCCCCATGTCCCTATATAAGTCCGAGCGCAGAGCGGCACAGGCATTCCGGGCAGAGACAGCGACGGGTCAACATCGGAAGAAGAAGAACAAGAAGAAGGACAAGAAGAAGGAGAAGGCGCCGGCGGCGCGGAAGACGACGACCGCCGCAAGAACAGAAGAGACCCCCGGAAGACCCCCGAAGGCGGATCGAGACCCCCAGACGACGACGGCGGCGGCGACGAAGAAGGTAGCCGGACTCCCCCCGCTCGTGAAAGAGCTAGATAAAAGAGCAGAAGAGAGCGGAGGAGTCCGGCGAGAAGACCCCCAAGACGGAAGAAGACCCCCGGAGCAGTGCAATAAAATATTTTTTCAAAAGTGTGTGTGTTTTTGTACTTTACATTTTACACCTTAGGTGAATGGGTAGGGGTACATCGTACCCCATACTCATTCACATAGGGTGGGGGGCCGGTATCTGGGGGCCCCCTTATTAAAGGGGGCTCCCAGATTCCGATAACCCCCTCGCCCGCAGACCCCGACAACCAACGGCCAGGGTTGTCGGGAAGAGGCCCTTGTCCTCATCAACATGGGGACAAGGTGCTTTGGGGTGGGGGTGCCGCATGGCCCCCCTTTCCCCAGGGCACCCCCCATGTTGAGGGCACGCGGCCTGGTACGGCTCAGGAGGGGGGGGGCGCTCGTTCGTCCCCACCCCTTTCCTGGCCTGCCAGGCTGCGTGCTCGGATGAGGGTCTGACTTGGATTTGGGGGGAACCCCCACGCCGTTTTTTCGGCGTGGGGATTCCCTTTAAATCCATGCCAGCTTGCGGAGCTAGCGCGGCGGCATTTACTGCCTACGCTAGCTACGTAACCTGAAGTTACGTTCGAAATGAACGGACTGCTCCGTGTGTGGGCAAGTCCGTTCATTTTCAAAAGTCCCGCGGACTTTTGGCCGGCGGATTATCCGCTGGAGAAGTCCGTGCGTGTGTGGGCAAGTCCACACGCTCGGAAAGTCCAGCGGACCTAGCTGGAAAGTCCCGCGGGATTGTCCGCTGGACTAGGTCCGCCGGCAAAAGTCCGCACGTGTGTACGCGGCATAACAGCGACTTAAAGTATTACTAAACCCAGTAATATGAAAATAGTTCATCTGTCCCCCCACAGTGCCCACAGCTTATAGATCTTCTTTTTATATTAAAATATTACCATTATATACCTTTTTGGCTGATCTGTATACCACGTTCAGTGATAAACTGCACAGTTTCTCCAGTGCTGAGAGTTCAGGTGGGAGGAGATTTTTCCTCCAGCCTGTATACACGCCCACATGTGTGATGCCAATATCATGTGACCTGGCTAGCTCTGAGAACAAGTAACTGTTCTCTCCAGGATAAAAGACACAACTGAGCATGTGCAGGGTTGGCTACTGCCTGTGTGTTAGCTGGCCTTCCCCAGATAGACAGTGCAGGAGGGAAGGATCTGTGCCTACAGGATAAAGCAGCCTTTTTACACAATGATCCATGGCGAGTATAACAAGCATGCTATGCTGCATATACAGACAGATTTAATGTTGTGGGTTAGTAACACTTTAAGCTGCCCATACAGTAGTCATTTTGTTTTCTCTCAGCCAGCGGGTTGATTGAAAAAAAAAAAGACTTGAGTCTCCCATCCACAAATTTAGATGGATGGGGGGATCCTTCCCACTGACACATTGTATTCTGACAGTGGGGAGACTTCCCCACCATCTGAATACAGTGATCAGTGCTTCAGACTTTTATAGCCTGCAGCCAGCGATCGAACAGCTAAAATCCAACAAGGCGGATGTACAGAAGTCAATCTACCTACCATTCAAGTACAGGGCCCATACGTGGATTGACATTTGGATTGGAATTTGTCCGGTCCCTGCTGAACCAGCAGAATTTCGGTCCATGCATGTAGAGAGAGAGAGATAGAGAGAAGGACACAGGGGCTGTGCCAGGTAGGCCTGGGCACACCCTAATCAATATGTGCTGTGCCGATTCCCCCCAACCATCGTAGCTTTACGTCGGCTTGCAGGATCGGGGTGGCAGGCGTGCGCTCGCATGCGCCTGCTTCCCAGCAGGGGTGCCGATGCTCGTGGCTGACAATCGCAATGACCGCCCGCCATGAGTCATCGCCAGCACGAGGGACAGAACACGGAAGTGTGTGTGTAAACACACAAATCCGTGTTTTGTTCTGAGAGGAATGACAGATCGTCTGTTCCTATTAGCTAGGAACCACGATCCGTCACTTCCTCTAGTCAGTCCCCTCTCTCTTCAGTTATGATCACAGCCAGTGACATTTTTACAGTAATCAATGCATTTTTATAGCACTGATCGATGTATAAATGCCAATGGTCCCAAAAATGTGTCAAAATTGTCCGAGGTGTCCGCCATAATGTCGCAATCACGATAAACATTGCAGATCACCATCTTTACTAGTAAACAAAAAAAAATAATAATAAAAATGCTATAAATCGATCCCCTATATTGTAGACGCTATAACTTTTGCGCAAACCAATCAATATACGCTTATTGCAATTTTTTTACCAAAAATATGTAGAAAAATACATATCAGCCCAAATTGAGAAAAAAATAGCTTTTAAAAAAAAAAAAGGGGAATCTTATTACAGCAAAAAGTACGAAAATATTGTTATTTTTTTTCAAAATTGTCGCTATTTTTTTGTTTATAGCGCAAAAAATAAAAGCCGCAGAGGCAATCAAATACCACCAAAAGAAAGCTCTATTTGTTGGGGAAAAAAGGACGTCAATTTTGTTTGGGTGCAATGTTGCACAACCACGCAATTGTCAGTTAAAGCGAAAAAAAAAAAAAAACGGTCATTCTGCAGCCAAATCTTCTGGGGCTGAAGTGGTTAATCACTGCTGGGTGTTTTTATTTTTTACAAAAAAAGACTGAAAATTTTGAAAAAATAAAGGTTTTCTTAAGCCTTGTACACACAATCTGATTGTTGGAAGGGGATTGTCTGTTGACAGACTGTCCTAAATTCTGACCGTTAGTACGCTCCTTTTGACAATTGTTGTCCAACTTTCGGCCAACAAATGTTGGATGACAGGCTAGTAAATTTTCAGCGGACAATAGTCTGTTGTCAGATTTTCTGATGATCAGTACACAAGTCCGTCACACAAAAGTTGAAAGTACAAACACGCATGCTCGGAATCAATGCTTACCAAACATGAAATTAGCAGAAGGGGCCCAAATGGTGGCGCTCAAGAGCTGAAATTCCTCGTAGTACGTCACTACGTTTGTGTTTGTTGGCCGACAATTGTGTACTGTTAGTATGCAAAACAAGATCGAGGCACACGCCCTTAAGACAAAAATCTGATGCTGGGTTGGCCAACAATTGTATCGTGTGTACAAGGCTTTAGTTTCTGTCAGTAAATTTTGTAAATAAGTAATTTTTCTCCTTCACTGATGGGCACTGAGGAGGTGCCACTTATTATTATTTAAGGTACTTATATAGCGCTGTCAATTCCCTACCCTCAAGGAGCTTACAATCTTACTGCGACTCTCTCCTTAATGGCCTGCCCTTAAGCAGGCTATCCCCCCTTCAGTCTATTATGAATGCTGCTGCTAGACTAATACACCTCACTAATCGATCCGTGACTACCGCCCCTCTCTGCCAATCCCTTCACTGGCTTCCCCTACCCCACTGTGTAAAATTCAAAATGCTAACCATAACATACAAAGCCATCCACAACATCGCCCCAATCTACATCCCCAACCTCATCTGCAGATATCGCCCAAATTGTCCCCTCCGCTCCTCCCAGGACCTCCTGCTCTCTACCTCCCTTGTTACCTCCTCCCATGTTTGCCTTCAGGACTTCTCCAGAGCCTCTCCCATCCTCTGGAACTCCCTGCCCCAGTATGTCCGATCAGCCCCTACCCTGTCCACTCATTTATTCAGGGAAGCCTATCCCACACCCACCTAACAACAACTGTCCCCGAACCACCCCCATCAAATCTTTCTCTGCAGCTATTACCTTTAGTACCCCCACCCCATCCCTTTAGAATGTAACCTCTACGAGCAGAGCCCTCCTGTACCTTTTGTATTGAACTGTACTGTAATTGTGTTGTCCCCCCCTATACAATGTAAAGCGATGCGTAAACTGTTGGCGCTACATAAATCGTGTATAATAATAATCTAAGGTCCCTAAGGCCCCTTTCACACTGGGGCGGGAGCTGCGGCGACGGTAAAGCAGCGCTATATTTAGCGCTGCTTTACCGTCGTTTTAGCCGCGGTATTCGGCCGTTCGCGGGGCGGTTTTACCCCCCCCCCCCCCCCCCACGAGCGGCCGAAAAAGGGTTAAAATCCACCCGCATTCCTAATGCGGCATTCCTAATGTGGGAACCCGGCTGTGGCTTCACAGCCGGTCACCTACTGCGCATGCGCGAGCGGCGCCGTGCGCCGTGATTTGACGCTCAGTCATCTGGGACACGTGACCCAGATGACTGTGCGGCGCCGAGAGGGAAGTGACGTTTAGCCCAGGCAATGAAGGTGGCAGACTACGAGGGACCCCATAGCAACAGGCATTTGGAGGTGAGTAAAAATTTTTTTTTTTCCAATTATTTTTTTTTTTTTTTTTTTTATGATTTTTAAGCCCCTTTTTTTTTTTTTTGGACCGCAACCCCACTTTAAGTGGTTATAGGCTTTTCTTTGAAGGTAAAAAAATGAGTTCAGACGACAAAGTTTCTGACGCCAAGCGTGGTTAAACGCTGCAACTCGCATTTAGCTGCGTTTTCGTTTACAGGCATTTTTCATTTTTGTCAAAAAAAAAAAACGCTTCAAACGTTTCTAAATGCAATGTAAACTCGGCAAAACGGACGTTTTAAACGTGGGTTACTTTCTGTCAAGTTAAATCGTTCAGGAGAGGTTGTAAAAACGTCCCGTGTAGAAAAAGAAACGCATATATAATGGGGTTGATTTACTAAAGGCAAATAGACCGTACACTTCGCAAAGTGCAGTTGCTCCAGAGATTAGTAAATGAGCAGAAGCTCTGCTGACTTCCATCATCCAATCATGTGCGAGCAAAAAAATGCATTTTTTTTAATTTTCTTTGCATGTGATTGGGTATTCTTTGCGAAGTGAACCTCATTTACTAAGCTCTAGCGCAATTGCACTTGCAGAGTGCTCTAGTTGCCTTTAGTAAATCAACCCCAATGTGTAGATATCAGTGCGGGGTTATATATCACACGGTCACGTTCCCAGCAATGGCTGAGCTCTGTGTAGACGGCTCCCTCCTCTATTGTCTCCTCTGTGAATAGAAATGAAGGGAGGAGGGAGAGATGGAGATCACACAGGGAAGTTGGCTCATGGAGAACGCCGAGCATTGTGGGAAATGTAGTGTCCATGACCTGACTTGTATTACTTCCTGTACACACACAGGGCTGTCTGCACAACACAAATTACAGATGAAGCCATGAGGAGACAGGGAGGACATCTCTGAATAGTAAGTGTCCCTGTATTGTGTCTATGCATGTGCAGGCAATGCCTTTTTGAGGCGCGCTTTGTGTTGTTTTTCATGCGTTTCATTTTTTATGTGTGTTTTGATTCATTTAATTTTCTTTTGGATGAGTTAATGGTAATAGGAGGAGGTGGCTGTTGTCATGCAGGAAAATGCACCAAAAACACATGTGTGTGTGTATTTTTGATGCAATTCCATTGAAGTCTATGGAGCCAAAAAAACATACCCTGTTGCATGAAGTCTCTGCACCTTTCAAAAAAAAAAAAAAAAAAAAACGCACTGGTTGAAGCTGCGTGGATATTAATGTGACCTGTAGGAGCTAATGTTAAACGGGCTGTGGTGCGTTTCTGCAAACGCACTGAAAACTGCATAAGTGTGAACCTAGCCTTGGAGAATGTTCAATCAATAGAATTTTTTTTTTTTTTTCTATCTAAAAAGTCTAATACTACAGATCAGTGGTTTCCAAACTGCAGCCCTTTGGTTGCTTTTATCCAACCCTTGGGGTACTATTTCATCCACTGCCACCAACAATGGGGCACCAAATGACACCAACGGGGCACAACACCCTCCGAATGACACCAACAACGGAGTACAATTTCTCCCACTGACACCCAGCAAGGGGGCACAATTCCTCCCACTGGCACCGAGCGAAGAGGCACAATTCCTCCCACTGGCACCGAGCAAAGGGGCACAATTCCTCCCACTGACACCAAGCGAAGGGGCACAATTCCTCCCACTGACACCAAGCAAAGGGGCACAATTCCTCCAACTGACACCGATCGAAGGGGCACAATTCCTCCCACTGACACCGAGCAAAGGGGCACAATTCCTCCAACTGACACCGATCGAAGGGGCATTCCTCCCACTGACACCGAGCGAAGTGGCACAATTCCTCCCACTGAAGGGGCACAATTCCTCCCACTGACACCGAGCGAAGTGGCACAATTCCTCCAACTGACACCCAGTGAAGGGGCACAATTCCTCCCACTGAAACCGAGCGAAGTGGCACAATTCCTCCCACTGACACCCAGTGAAGGGGCACAATTCCTCCCACTGACACCGAGCGAAGGGGCACAATTCCTCCCATTGACACCCAGTGAAGGGGCACAATTTCTCCCACTGACACCCAGCAACGGAGTACAATTCCTCCCACTGACACCCAGCGAAGGGGCACAATTCCTCCCGCTGACACCCAGCGAAGGGGCACAATTCCTCCCGCTGACACCGAGCGAAGGGGCACAATTTCTCCCGCTGACACCCAGCGAAGGGGCACAATTTCTCCCGCTGACACCCAGCGAAGGGGCACAATTCCTCCCGCTGACACCCAGCGAAGGGGCACAATTCCTCCCGCTGACACCCAGCGAAGGGGCACAATTCCTCCCGCTGACACCCAGCGAGGGGGCACAATTCCTCCCGCTGACACCCAGCGAGGGGGCACAATTCCTCCCGCTGACACCCAGCGAAGGGGCACAATTCCTCCCGCTGACACCCAGCGTGGGGGCACAATTCCTCCCGCTGACACCCAGCGAGGGGGCACAATTCCTTCCGCTGACACCCAGCGAGGGGGCACACTTCCTCCCGCTGACACCCAGCGAGGGGGCACACTTCCTCCCGCTGACACCCAGCGAGGGGGCACACTTCCTCCCGCTGACACCCAGCGAGGGGGCACAATTCCTCCCGCTGACACCGAGCGAAGGGGCACAATTCCTCCCTCTGACACCCAGCGAAGGGGCACAATTCCTCCCTCTGACACCCAGCGATGGGGCATGATTTAATCCCACTGACGTTGGGACCTTTTCTACTCCCAATAACCATAGTCCATGTAATGATTCAGATACAGCAGAAAGGGAAGTGCTGTACAGAATAGCGCAGGGAATAGAACGGCATTACCTTAGTTACTCATTTACACAGGTTTCTAAAACGCAGTACTAAGATGTATACAGTGTGCAGTTTTAGGAGCATCTAAATGCAGCTCTATAGGAATCAGTGGGGCCACACACAGATCGTTACACTGTATTTATTATGTTTTTAGTTACTATTATATTGTGAATTATTGCACTTTAAGTTTGTTTTTTAAATATCTATGACAGAGGTTTCCACCATCCCTGCTAATTTTTTTTATTTATTTATTTATGTTTTATTTTTATTTTAATGTGTAATGCATGTGAAGTCACATATTACTGCACTTGAAGGTAATTTGTATGGAAAATATATAGGAGGGGTTTTCACCATCCCTGCTAAGTTAAATTTTTTTATGTTTTATTCTCAGTTTAATGTGTATTCTATGTGACATATGACAGAGACCAGTTATTGTGGTCATTTTTTAAGTTTGAAATTTCCATACATTAGAGGGTTCCACCCAGAGCTGCGCGATTAATCGTTAAAAAAAAAAAAAAAAAAAATCATCGATTCAAACCCCCTGGCGATCTTAATCCAGCATTTACACGATTCATTCATGTAAGTGCAGAGACTTCAGCGTTTGACTCACGGGCAGATTGCCGTGAATCTGCCTGCGATTTGAAAGCGCTGATGTGTGAATGGCAAATCACGTGACTCGCATTTGAGATGCCTTTCATTTGAATGACACCTCAAATCACAGGGCGTAGGCCTTCTGAGATTGTCGAGCGATAAATCGCATTGCAATCGCGACAACAGGCATTGTGGGAAGCATGCCGCCCAAATAAAGTTCAGGAGCTACTGTTGAGCGACATGCTTCCCTTGATGCGTGTAGCCGCGTGATTTAGCGTGACAGAACCGCGCCGCAATTTGAGGTGTCGGTAAAAAATGAATGGCACCTCAAATGCGAGTCCTGCGATTTGCCATTCACACATCAGCGATTTCAAATCACAAGCAGATTTGTGGCAATCTGCCCGTGAGTCAAACGCTGAAGTCTCTTGGCACAGGGATGGTGGGAACCCCTCATAATGGGCACAGCAGCTAGCAGGTGTACAGACCTGGGAGCTCAGCACAGGGATGGTAGGAGCCCCTCATAATGGGCACAGCAGCCAGCAGTTGTACAGACTTGGGAACTTAGCACAGGGATGGTGGGGACCCCTCATAATGGGCACAGCAGTTGTACAGACCCGGGTACTCCGCACAGGAACGGTGGGAACCCCTCATAATGGGCACAGCAGCCAGCAGGTGTACAGACCTGGGAACTCGGCACAGGGATGGTGGGAACCCCTTATAATGAACACAGCAGGTATACAGAGCCGGAAACTCAGCACAGGGACAGTGGGAACAACAGCCATCAGGTATACAGACCCGGCTACTCGGCACAGGGATGGTAGGATCCCCTCATAATGGACACAGGTGTACAGACCCAGGTACTCAGCACAGGGATGGTGGGAACCCCTCATAATGGGCACAGCAGCCAGCAGGTGTACAGACCTGGGAACTCAGCACAGGGATGGTGGGAACCCCTCATAATGGGCACAGCAGATGTACAGACCCGGGAACTCGGTACAGGGATGGTGGGAACCCCTCATAATGGGCACAGCAGCCAGCAGTTGTACAGACTTGGGAACTTGGCACAGCGATGGTGGGAACTCCTCATAATGAACACAGCAGGTGTACAGACCCGGAAACTCAGCACAGGGTCAGTGGGAACCCCTCCATAATGGGAACAGCAGCCAGCAGGTATACAGACCCAGGTGCTTTGCACAGGGCTGGTGGGAACCCCTCATAATGGGCACAGCAGGTGTACAGACCCAGGTACTCGGCACAGGGATGGTGGGAACCCCTCTTAATGGGCACAGCAGCCAGCAGGTATACAGACCCAGGTACTCGGCACAGGGATGGTGGGAACCCCTCATAATTTGCACAGCAGCCAGCAGGTGTACAGACCCGGGTACTCGGCACAGGGATGGTGGGGACCCCTCATAATGGGCACAGCAGCCAGCAGGTGTACAGACCCGGGTACTCCGCACAGGGATGGTGGGAACCCCTCATAATGGGCACAGCAGCCAGCAGGTGTACAGACCCAGGTACTCAGCACAGGGATGGTGGGAACCCCTCATAATTTGCACAGCAGCCAGCAGGTGCACAGACCCGGGTACTCGGCACAGGGATGGTGGGAACCCCTCATAAAGGGCACAGCCGTTGTACAGACCCGGGTACTCCGCACAGGGATGGTGGGAACCCCTCATAATGGGCACAGCAGATGTACAGACCCGGGAACTCGGAACAGGGACGGTGGGAACCCCTCATAATGGGCACAGCAGATGTACAGACCCGGGAGCTCGGTACTGGGACAGCGGGAACCTCTCATAATGGGCACAGTAGCCAGCAGTTGTACAGACTCTGGAACTTGGCACAGGGATGATGGGGACCCCTCATAATGGGCACAGCAGGTGTACAGACCCAGGTGCTTGGCACAGGGATGGTGGGAACCCCTCATAATGGGCGCAGCGGTTGTACAGACCTGGGTACTCCATACAGGGACGGTGAGAACCCCTCATAATGGGCACAGCAGCCAGCAGTTGTACAGACTTGGGAACTCGGCAAAGGGATGGTGGGGACCTCTCATAATGGGCACAGAAGGTGTACAGACCCAGGAACTCGTCACAAGTATGGTGGGAACCCCTCACAATGGGCACAGCAGTTGTACAGACCCATGTACTCCGCATAGGGATGGTGGGAACCCCTCATAATGGGCACAGCAGCCAGCAGGCTTACAGACCCATGAATTTAGCACAGGGATAGTGGGAACCCCTCATAATGGGCACAGACCCAGGTGTTTGGCACAGGGATGGTGGGAACCCCTCATAATAGGCACAGCAGCCAACAGTTGTACAGACCCAGGAACTTGGCACAGGGATGGTGGGAACCCCTCATAATGGGCACAGCAGATGTACAGACCCGGGAGCTTGGTACTGGGACAGCGGGAACCTCTCATAATGGGCCCAATAGCCAGCAGTTGTACAGACTCTGCAACTTAGCACAGGGATGATGGGAACCCTTCATAATGGGCACAGCGGTTGTACAGACCCGGGTACTCTGCACAAGGACAGTGAGAACCCCTTTTAATGGGCACAGCAGCCAGCAGGTATACAGACCCGGCTACTCGGCACAGGTATGGTGGGAACCCCTCATAATGGGCACAGCAGCCAGCAGGTGTACAGGAAAGGGGGGAAAGTGCCCGGTGGGTAATGGCCCCTACCGTCAATTTTTCTCCAACAATTGTGTTTTTGTATTTTTTTGCAGCTTACCAGAGTATCATCTCTGAAGACACTGTGAACTATTCACCAAGGATCGCTTTTTATTGACGTGGCAAGGGCTGCTGCCCATCTGATCAAGGCTTTAATTGGCCTGATCCCAGAGGCTAAGCAGGCTTGACTTTGGTTAGAACTTAGGTGGAAGTGTCCATTGATGTCCTGCCAGAACCGCGCCCCCCTCGGTACACACCCGGCATGCTCTGTGATCGCTGTGTTCTTTCGGACACAGCTGATCACGGATCAGGGTAAAGAGCCACTCACAGCGACTCTTTACCACGTGATCAGCTGTGTCCAATCGCAGCTGATCACGCTGTAAACACTTGCTGGCTATCGGCATTCCATTCCTCATGCTGACACAGCATGAGGAGAGAGACGATCAAGTGTGTAAGTGTGAAAGGGGACATCTACAGTGATAATCGGGGCACTGATCATCATTGGAGCCCCAACAGTGCCCACCAGTGCTGCATATTAGTGCTTCCTCATCAGTGCAGCAGAAAAATTACCTGTTTTGCAGAATGTTAAAACTAAAACTGGGAAAAGACGTTTTTTTTTTCGAAATTTGGGGTCTTTTTTTGTTTGTTTAGCAAAAAAAAAACTCTGATTAAATACCACCAAAAAAGCTCTATTTGTGTGAAACAAAAGATAAAAATTTAGTTTGGGTACAGTGTAGCACGACCGCACAATTGTCATTCAAAGTGTGACAGCGCTGAAAGCTGAAAATGGGCCTGGACAGGAAGGGGGTGAAAGTGCCTGGCAGGTAAGTGGATGTAAACCCTTACATATACCCAGTGAAGTGACTGGCTTCAGGTGATGCACAGAGATGAAACAAATCCTCCTACATAAGTTGTACCTGTTTATCTACATCGAGTCAAAGTGCAGAATTTGCACAGAATCTCTCAGCTCAGGAAAATCAGGGGACGAGGAGCTGGAGGTACATCAGCAAAAAGAGCTCTGAGATTGGAGGTAAGGGGCACACCCCCTACACACAGCTCTTAGGAACATAGCTGAGGCTGTCAATCACAGGCTGTGTGCTGGAGTTTTTTTTCCTCTGTCACCTGTTTATCTCTTGGTGTCAGGAAAACTTGTCAGAAGTGATTCATACTGATAGCGGAGGTCAAACGAGACAGCAGACAGAAATGACACTTAGTGCTCTGTACATCCACTTTAATGTGGTGTTGCCAAGGTTGTAACAATCTGCACAACTAGAGTGCTATGTTCTTGTTCTCCTCTGGAGGTGATTAATCATGAGCAGTGTGTTTGGTTTTCCTTAGGTATGCACTTAAATTTCAGCGGCCGAAATTGGTGTTTTCAGCATTTTGCTGATAAAGAAAAGGGTTTCGATGATGGCAGATTTTACCAAAATTTTCCTGTTCTTATGGTGTGTATTTCATAGGCCATGTGACTCAATAGTGTATGAGGCAAACATTCTATGGCAGACGTTTTGAAGTGAAGTATAGCGGGTTCAGCCACATATTTGTCTCTGATATCCATCCCTGCATTTTCCTCTCAAGAGTCTTTTTAGCTATCCATCTTTTGGAATGGTGTCATCCTGGATCTAAAGTGTTTGAGATATGTAATCCCACCTTCTTGGCCCGTAAATGTGGGGCTTCCGGGCAACTTTACAGGTTTCTACCCTGGGACGGAGGGTAAGGCATAGGATTTAGTCTTTTTTTTTTTTTTTTTTATTTAATTTAAGACACCTCACTTGGCTGCCATCTTTAGAGCGTGTACCCTGAAAAAGCATATGTAGCGAAACGCGTCGGTTGTCACACACTTGCTATACCTATGTACATTTGTCTGATTGTCTTGTACTGTTGATTTTAATCTATATGGCATATTTTAACTAGATACATCTATATGGCATCTTTTAGATACAATAAAACTGATGTTTTTATGACGTGAGGGTTTTGTGTATTACCGTATTTATCGGCGTATAACACGCACCCCAAGTTTAGGAGGGAATTTTAAGGAAAAAAAAACTTGCATTTAAATACCCATCAATGCAGCCTTTTCAGTGTCCATTGCAGCCTTGCCCCCAGTGTCCAGTGCAGCCTTGTCAGTGCAGCCTTGCCCCAGTGCAGCCTTGCCCCCAGTGTGCATTGCAGCCTTGTCATTGCGGCCTTGTCCCCAGTGTGCATTGCAGCCTTGTCATTGCAGCCTTGCCCCAGTGTCAGTTGCAGCCTTGCCCAGTGCAGCCTTGCCCCCAGTGTCCATTGCAGCCTTGCCTCAGTGCAGCCTTGTCTCCAGTGCAGCCTTGTCATTGCAGCCTTGTCATTGCAGCCTTGCCCCCAGTGTCCATTGCAGCCTTGCCTCAGTGCAGCCTTGTCTCCAGTGTCAATTGCAGCCTTGTCATTGCAGCCTTGTCATTGCAGCCTTGCCCCAGTGCAGCCTTGCCCCAGTGCAGCCTTGTCATTGCAGCCTTGCCCCAGTGCAGCCTTGTCATTGCAGCCTTGCCCCAGTGCAGCCTTGTCATTGCAGCATTGCCCCAGTGCAGCCTTGCCCCAGTGCAGCCTTGCCCCAGTGCAGCCTTGCCCCAGTGCAGCCTTGTCATTGCAGCCTTGCCCCGAGTGCAGCCTTGCCCCAGTGCAGCCTTGTCATTGCAGCCTTGCCCCAGTGCAGCCTTGTCATTGCAGCCTTGCCCCAGTGCAGCCTTGTCATTGCAGCCTTGCCCCAGTGCAGCCTTGTCATTGCAGCCTTGCCCCAGTGCAGCCTTGTCATTGCAGCCTTGCCCCAGTGCAGCCTTGTCATTGCAGCCTTGCCCCAGTGCAGCCTTGTCATTGCAGCCTTGCCCCAGTGCAGCCTTGTCATTGCAGCCTTGCCCCAGTGCAGCCTTGTCCAGTGTCCATTGCAGCCTTGTCCCCAGTGTCCTTTGCAGCCTTGGATGAATTTAAAATTGGCTCCGCCGAGATCGCCGCAGAGACTGGGCGGAGCGGAGCGAACACCGCTGAGATCGCAGGGACTGGGCGGAGCCGAGATACACATAGCCGAGTGCACTCGGCTCTTCTCGGCTCCGCTCACAGTCACGCTATGTTATGGTGTGGGGTTGTTTTTCAGGGGTTGGGAACTCTTAAAGCATCAGCATACCTAGTCATTTTGGACAATTTCATGCATCCAACTTTGTGGGAACAGTTTGGGCCTGCTCCAACATGACCTGTGCACAAAGCAAGGTCCATAAAGACACGAATGAGCGAGTTTTTGGGTGGAGGAACTTGACTGGCCTGAACAGAGTTCTGGCCTCACCCCAACAGAACACCTTTGGGTGATTTAGAGCGGAGCCAGACCTTCTTGTCCAGCATCAGTGCCTGACCTCACAAATGCTCTTCTGGAAGAATGGTCAAACATTCCCATAGACACACTCCTAAACCTTGTGTACAGCCTTCCTAGAAGTTGAAGCTGTTATAGCTGCAAAGGGTGGGCCAACTCAATATTGAACCCTACAGACTAAGACTGGGATGCCATTAAAGTTCACGTGTGTGTAAAGGCAGGCGTCCCAATACTATTAGCTATATAGTGTTTTTTTGGCAGTGGGTCATAGTAATGGCATAAAAACATAAGGCTATTTTATTTTTTATTACATTTTTTTTTTTTTTGTTACTATTTAGGGTCAGTTTTCCTTTCATAATTCATTAATCCATTAATATTTACCACCCAGATGAAAGGCCAATCTCTCCTGGAAAAAAAAAAAAAAAAAGTATAATCCACCTGGATACACACGATCAGAAAAGCGGAAGTAAAATTTTGTTCGAATGATCTGCTGATTTTCTGATCGTTAGTACGGTGCTTTCAACACCCGGTCGGGACCCCCGTGAGTCTGGTCGCGGGTCCCGCAAACTCGATCGCTGCAGGGATACCCGCGATCGTCTCACGGGAAGGCTGAACGGGGAGATGCGGAAGTAAACAGCATCTCCCCTTTCTGCCTGGCAACTAGTGACACTGATCTCTGCTCCCTGTGATTGGAGCAGAGATCAGTGTACACTAAAACACAGCCACGCCCCCCACAGTTAGTAACACGCCCCTAGGAACACTTAACCCCTACACTGCCACTCCCTGGTTATCCCCTTCACTGCCAGTGTCATTTACACAGGAATCAGTGCATTTCTATAGCTGACGACAATGGTCCCAAAAAAAATGTGTCAAAATTGTCCGATGTGCCATAATGTCGCAGTCACAATAAAAATCGCTGATCGCCGCCATTACTAGTAAAAAAAAAAAATTATTAATAAAAATGCTATAAAACTATCCCCTATTTTGTAAACGCGATAACCTTTGTGCAAACCAATCAATAATCGCTTATTGCGACTTTTTTTTTTTTTTACCAAAAATATGTAGAAGAATATGTATCGGCCTAAGGAAAAAAAATGTTTTTTTATATATTTTTGGGGGATATTTATTATAGCAAAAAGTTAAAAATAATGCGTTTTTCTTTTTTCTTTTTTTTTATTTATTTTTTTCAAAATTGTCACACTTTTTTTTGTTTATAGCACAAAAAATAAAAACGCAGAGGTGATCAAATACCACCAAAAGAAAGCTCTATTTGTGGGGAAAAAAGGTCGTAAATTTTGTTTGGGAGCCACGTCGCACGACCACACAATTGTCAGTTAAACTGACGCAGTGCCGAATCGCAAAAAGTGTTCTGGTCTTAAGCGAGCAAAATGGTCCGGTCTGAAAGTGGTTAATTAGTACAGTTTTCGTCCAAAAAAAAAAAATCGTAAGAGCAAGACTACGCATGCTGAGCAACGAAAGAATACATACAAAACTATTCAACACATGACGTCACTTCTAAAGTTGTATTCTGTCGTACGAGAATTTTCGTATGGTGAGTAACCTCTTCCTTTTCGATATGAGACTATTGTGCAACAAAAATTGGATTCAAATTTGTCCGATAATCTGATTGTGTGTACGAGGCTTAAGTCGTTGCGGTGATTTTGTACAGTTTTACTATCGCATGTCGAAGTTGCAAAATTTGGGTCTGGGCGTTCAGGTTTGTTTTTTGACCCCGGTCATGAAAGTGTTAAGCACTGCAGATGGTTTCAGCTGGAACGCAGAGAGCCGGAAACCCTCCCCCTGGCTGACACTTCACTTCCCATCCTTCTATCACATTCGCTGCTCGTCTTTATGACACACTGATGGACTGAACCCAGGGGGACTTGCAGCTCTGCTGCTTAGAGGTAATAGGATTTTTCTTACTCCCTTTTTTCATCTGTGGGAAATCTTTTTATTTCCCAGTGTTTGATTCTTGGTAAGAATCTATATATGTGTTTTGTTACAATTATCATATTGGCAAGCTTTTGACTTCTGATGACCAACATTACTAGCACTATATCTTACTTCAAAATTGATAAACATAGTACCGTATATACTCGAGTATAAGCCGAGTTTTTCAGCACATTTTTTTTATGCTGAAAGTGCCCCCCTCGGCTTATACTCGAGTCAAGCACTTTTCTGCAGCAGAAAATGCAATTTTTCGACCCGATTTGGGGCCCCGTATCTCAGGGTCACTTGGTGCTAGGAACCACAGATTAGGTATGCCAACCCAGTGGACCTAGCACTACAACATATACAAAGAGCACTAAGTGGCCCCGAGATACTGGGCCCCAAAGTAGACATGTGCACAACAAAAAATTTGTTTATTTTCGTTTAGTTTTTTTTCGTTTCCGTTGATGCGTAACGATTCGTAAATTCGTAAGAGTTATTTTTTCGTTGATTTGTATTTCCGTTAGTTTAATTTTCGTTTATTCGTTTATTCTAAATTCGGACGCATTCGTATTTATTCGTACATTTGTAACATTCATAGATTCGTAATCGGAGCATAATTCATAATGTTATGTAATGTGTATGCTATTATTACATTTTAAGAGACATGGAAAATTACGAATCGAAAAAAAAAAGTTACGAATGTACGAATTTTTTCGTTCAATCCATTCGAAGCACGTTAAGCAACGCCATTGTAAGAGACACGGAAAATTACGAATCGAAAAAAAAAAAAAAGTTATGAATTTTTTCGTTCAATCCATTCGAGGCACGTTAAGGGACACAGAAAATTACCAATTTGCATGGAAATGCAATTATTATAGTAAATATTAACTGCTAAATTACCTTTTCTCATCAGCAGTATATAGCAGTCCTGTGACTTCTATCGGTGTCTGGTTAAAGCTTGTAGGAGGAGTTTTCATTCTCCTCTTGCTGTCCTATGAGGCTGCATGACCCCTGACCCTCTGTCTGGACAGTGCTAATTGGCCCTGTGCTGATCACACGCACCTTTCCAAAAAAAAACCTGAGCATGTGCAGCGTGCCCCCCAAGGCTCTATTCTATCAACAGATGGATTGTGGACAGTGAAAGAAGGGAGGGGGGGGGGAATCGGAGAAGACAGGCTCACAGGCTTTTTACAGAATGCAGAGGATTAACCCCTTAGGTTCCACAGTGAGTATAACAAGCATGCTTTACTGCATATACAGGCTGATTTTAATGTTGTGGGTTTAGTAACACTTTAACTTATATAGGTTGGTTTACTAAAGGCTGTTCACTTTGCAAGCAAAGGTGAGTTTTCCCCAGAGCTCCACCATCTCCCCCACTGCTGTAATATCCACCATCTCCCCCACTGCTGTAATATCCACCATCTCCCCCACTGCTGTAATATCCACCATCTCCCCCACTGCTGTAATATCCACCATCTCCCCCACTGCTGTAATATCCACCATCTCCCCCACTGCTGTAATATCCACGTCATCTCTCCCACTGTAATGATCATCTCTCCCACTGTAATGGACTTCTCTCCCACTGTAATGGACCTCTCCCCCACTCACTGTAATGGACCTCTCCCCCACTCACTGTAATGGACTTCTCCCCCACTCACTGTAATGGACTTCTCCCCCACTCACTGTAATGGACTTCTCCCCCACTCACTGTAATGGACTTCTCCCCCACCCACTGTAATGGACTTCTCCCCCACCCACTGTAATATCCACAGACATCTCCCCACTGTATACAGTATAGGAAGACTAGTGTTTAGTCTTACCAGAATAGAAGCCGGCCAGATCAGATTCACGAGCAGTTGAGGTGTAATGACGTCAGCACACAGCTCACCAAAATGGCAGCCGCTCCGGAGCTAGGCCGAAGCCGCAGCCTCTCCTAAGGCGGAGGCAGCGGAGTGCTCTGCAGATTGCGTGGTGTGCCGATCCGAACAGGTTGACCCATTCGGATCACGGATCGGTGACGATCCGTTGCACCACTACTAGTGGGCAGGCTGAATGTACCAACTTGATTGATCAATCAACTTGGGTACAACTAGCCTGCCGGGTTCACTTGTGATTGCTATAGCCCCTAGCAATAATCCCTGCCTTCTCCCGCAAGCCCCCCCCCCCAGTCAGGAGAAAACTATGGCTTGGCATGAGGGATTCCCCTGTCAGCGCTGTCTGTCTGAAACCCATGGTTGTAGGAAAGAAATTTGCACTGTCCATCGTCTGCCTTAGCCATGAACTTGCTTAAAATTCTTTGTGGTTCTGTGGGGATTTTAGATGGCTCCAGTCTACTTTAACCTCTTCATGTCAGTGCCTTCCGTACCCTTTAAGAGGTTTAGGTTGCTAGGAGGCGGGGCTTAAGACCACGTGACCACTGTGACTGTCATGGCGGTCATGTGATTCAAAAACTTTTGGTTAGGGCACCGGTAACTGTGCACTGGGTGCGTGCTCTCAGCACAACTATATTGACCACAATTGACACAAATATGCGGCCTCTCGGTGTCAAGGACCAGACACCGAGAGGGCGCATATTTGCGTGCAGCCAGCGCCAAGTAGTTAAGCTGAGCTGAAACCCTATTCTTCATGGTCTCCAGCTGCAAACATAGTGACTGTGCTGCTGCTATAAAGAGAAGTGCCCTCAGCCTGCATTTGCTCCCAAGTGTTTTTGAGTATCCCATTCCCTATTTTTTCTCTTTCAGTTCTCATTTACAATAATTCTCCCTGAACTGTTTGTAAGCTGGAGTGGGTGAGCAGTCGCTGTGTGCCTGGCTGCCTCTGCACTGTATAGGAAAGAACACTTTCTACAATCCAGCTGCTCCTTCGGGGGTAACACTACACGATCGTGAATGGAATTAGATTTATGGAAGTGATTACTGAGGAAAGCTAGCTGACACCAATTTTTTATTTATTTTTTATTGTGAACATGATTTGGTATTCTTTGCAAAGTGAAATTTCACCACATTCACTAAGTTCTGGCAAAAATCCCCTTGCAAACTTCACTTGCAATGTGGACAGCCTTTACTTAGTCCTTAGTAAATCAATATAATTGCTTTATGTATCAGACATGTTGTGTTTTTTTATTTTTATGAATTGAGGTTAAAAAATAAAAACGCGGCTGAGATGCGGACGTGACGCAGGCTAGCTAGGGGAGGGGCCTGATTGCGGCACCTGTGAGAGCGGGCTGGGATGTCCGAGAGCAGCGGGTTGGCAAGTGGCTGGAGTGGTGGGATTGGCGGGGTGAGAGACGGCGATGCACTGCAGCTGCATAGCTTTCTAGCCTGCGGTGACCCCCACTTCCTATAGCGGATGTGGTGTGAGAGACCACTGAGAAGCAGCACACGCAGGACTACGGACCAGCTGACCAGACGGAACAACCCGTACGAGCAGGGCAGGTGGGAGCGGAGTGACAGACCGCCCCCCCCCCCCCAGTCGAGCACGGACACCACGGGACCTCAGTCACAGAGGGAATCAGGAAGCAGGACCAAAGATCTGGAGCGCCGGTAAACGAGAAGGTTCGGCCTAGCGGTCCGGATGAAACCGGAACCCTGCCTCCAAACCCCTCCTCCTCCAGAATACCCTCCTCACCTCACCCGGTAAGTGTATGTGGAGTTCACACTCCGGGAACAACGGGAAGAAAGGAGCCAAGCACCCTCCACAGGTAAATAATCTCTCTTTATATGACTGAAGTAAGCAAATAAACATGTTCAGCAGACGACAGGAATGTATTTGGAACCTATAAACATATTAAAGACTCAATGACCGGCATAGAAGAGAAGGATATGTATACAGGTTTCTACATGGTCAAAGGGAAAGTTGATCTATTAGACACCAGGGAAAAAGGACTAAGTGAATAAGGGCCGTAAGATCGGTTAAGGACTTGTTGGTGGGTGTACCAGCTCTATATATACCCCAGGTCCTTAAAGCCCACAAACAGGCGAGGGGTTAATCACCGTATCGCAGTGGCTGGGTGAAAATACCAGAGAAGTCTACTTAGCTAGTAGTAGACAGTTTTTTACAATACATGTTATAGCCTCTAAGTTAAGGAGGCACTGGTAGGAATACCAGTATCCATGGGTTAATCTTCCCTTTTAAGTGGTGGAAGGCAAGAAGTTGGTGTTTACAAGCTGAAACACCTGGAAAAAGAATCACGAATGCCCCCCCCCCCCCCTGGTTTCCCTTTATTCTTTCTGGGGGCCCCCTCATTGACCTACAGGGAAAATATATACAAAGAAACTGAGGATATCTTCAAAAGGACCTAGGGGACACATAGTGACTGCTGTGAGGGGGAAATAAACTGTATGCTAATTTATGAAAGGAACTACATAACATATATATCCCCCCGCCCAGTCACATGTGGGGAAAACCTGAGGAGACTCTGTAAAAATTGGTAAAAGAAGGAAACCGAAGAGGAGTGGAGGAGGGGAAGGAGGGAGAAGGAGGAAAGAGGGAGAGGAAACAGAGACCAACCCTGGGGAGAAAGAAAATATTAAAGAGGACTATGAAAGGTCGGAATCAAAAAGGGACGGAAGCTAAAACACGGAAAGAGAGAGTCTAAACACAAGCACAATTCAAAAATATTTAAGGGAAGCAAGCCCTAGGAGCCCAGGGATGGAAAAAAAGCAGCCCGCAACAAAAGATAAAAAAGAAAGAAACATCTAAGCAGAAGGTGGACCAGGGTGTAAAAGCCAGAGAAGATATGGATATAGACAATGATAATGAACTTGAATCAAGTAAAATGGAAGAACAAAGTAATATCTCTCAAATGCCAACTAAAGCAGATATGATGGAGATGTTTGCCAAACTGGAAAACTCATTAAAAACGGAGATTATAAATGTAAGGATGGATATGAGCCATCTGTTGAAGCGTATGGAAGAAGCCGAAGAACAGACAAAAAAACAAGCTCAAGAGATAACGGAGTAAAGTGTAAAGTATAACGGATAAAGTGAAAAAACTTGAAATGGATCACAGAGATATGCTTTATAATCTTGAAAACCAAGAAAACCAAAGCAGACGACAAAATTCAAGAATCAGAGCCTTACCTGAACAAAATGGTGAGAACTTTGGAAATAAAAATGAAAAAAATCTTTAACCGGGTCCTGGAAAGAGATGATGAAGCAGAATTAAAGATAGACCGAGTGCACAGGATTAGGAAACCTTTGGGGTTGAAAGAAGAAGTACCCTGAGATGTGATAATTAGGTTCCACTTGTATGAAAAAAAAGCAAAAATCTGGAGTAAATTAAGGGGTTGCCCCCATTGCAATATGATCAAACGATTTTGCAAATATTCCCTGATCTCTCAGCTGAGACATTAGCTCGAAAAGGAGACAATTGAAACCCCTATTGGAACAGATGAGAGCAGTAAACATTAAATACACTTGGGGTTTCCCTGCAGCCATACACAGAAAGATGGAAGAACAGTGAGACTAAAAGACCTGGAAGATCTAGAAAAATTCTGCAAAAAAATGGATATTGCAATACCAAAACGGCAAGCAAGAAGAAGAAGATAACAAAGAATGAACTAGAGACCTAGCAGATACCTGGGGCTCCGAGACTTCAGGGGAAAAACGTCTGGTGGGGGGGTGGAGGGAGGGGCCGGTATAGGCTGTAAGTGGGGAAGTGGCCATCAGGTGATCTGCCCGCTCCCACCCCCTCTTTCTTGGGGGGGTGGGACACAGGGGCCGCGATTGGAGCCTCACCCTAAGGGGACGATCCGCAGGAGGGATAAGGAGGGGTGTTCCAGATGCGGGATCAAGGCCAGTTTGAGGCCAAGGGAGGGGGGAGGAGGGAGGGGGAGGGGAGGCAATGGGGGGAGGGGGGAAATTTTAAGGCCCCCATTATACTTCCTGGCACCTGAATCTAGCGACTCTATACTGGGAAAAAGAGGAGACCTACCCTACATATGACAACGATTAACTTTTTTAACTTATAATGTAAAAGGATTAAACACACCTACAAAAAGACATAAAATCTTGAGAGAGATTGAACACTATGGGGCAGATGTGGCCTTCTTACAGGAGACCCATCTGTCCCATGAAACAAATGTGAGATTGTACTCCCCAAGATTCCCTAAATGGTTTTATGGAGATTCGATGACAAATAGATCAAGGGGAGTAGCCATAGGTATAAATAAAGATGCACGGTTCTCCCTGGAGGATAGAATGTATGATCCAGAGGGCAGGTATTTATTTTTGAAGGGAAACCTAATGGGGATGGATTGCACGTTGGCAAATATCTATTGCCCAAATAAAAACCCAACAGCTTATTTGGGAGGAATATTGAAAAAGTTATGGGATTTTAAAAAGGGGAGGGTAATAATAGGTGGGGATATCAACTTCTGTATGGTCCAAGAATATGATAGTACGTCCCGTGCGCAGGGGGTGAGGAGTTCTCAGCTGAGGGCGATTAAACGAGAGTTGCATCGCTTTCAGTTGATAGATATCTGGAGGATACAGCATCCTAAAATACGGGACTTCAACTTCTACTCTCCGGTGCACGGGACCTACACGAGACTAGATCATTGGTTTATAGAGCATACGATGTTGGAATGTGTGAAGTCCACAAATATTGAAATAATCTCATTATCCGACCATGCACCTCTATTAATGAAACTGATCATACCAGGATCCCAGAAGATAGTGTGCTCATGGAGGCTGAGTAAAGAATTATTAGACAAACAAGGGGCCGAGGTAGTAAGAAAGGAATTAGGAATTAAAAGAATATTTTGCCCTAAATGCAACAGAGGATATTACCGACAGGACCCTATGGGAGGCTCATAAGGCGTACATAAGGGGAATCCTCATATCAATAGGGGCAAGGAGGAAGAAGGAGGCAAAAAAAATAAAGGAGGGGATCATAGGGGAAATCCATGCATTAGAGTTGGGACAAAAAAGGAAAGGGATCCACGACGGTGGGCATGACTTGACTCGACAAAAGGAACTTCTAAGCAAAAGAGAGGAACTAAAAGATCTTCTCGATCTGGAAATGAGTAGAGTTTATAATAGGATAGCGAAAGAAAGATATCAGTGGGGGGATAAAACTGGCAAATGTCTAGCCAGAATGTTAAGAAAAAAGAAATCCCAAAACTATATAGAGAGAATACAAAATAAAAAGGGTGAAATTAGATAAAAAACAAGAGAGATTGCGGAAGTCTTCCGGGACTTCTACGGGCAATTATATTCGGTAGGCCAAAAATTAACAAGACAACAGGAGGAGGGAAAAAATAGGAAAATAAAGAAGTTTATACTAAAGGCTAAGATACCCCGACTGACAGAAGAAGTAACATCAGTATTAGAGAGACCAATAACAACAGAGGAGATAGACTATGTCCTGAAAAATTCAGCGGCAGGGAAAAGTCCAAGGCCAGGCGGCTATACGATAGGATATGTCGGAATTTTTTGAGATATTCCATCACCAATGCTATGTGGCAAGATCATGAGTATAGTCTCCAGTAGTAATTTGTAAATAAACTAATTATCGCGTACCATCATCCATATTAGTCATTATAGAAACAAGGTTTTTTTTAGACTGTAAACGCAGGTGCTGATTCTGCGTTAATACACTCACTACCCACAGGATTTTTGGGGAAAAAAGGGGATTGGACTATCTCGGTACTTGTAATGGGTCAGTAAATACATACAAAAATTATAACAAAAAATATTTAATAGAAAAACACATACATGAATAAAAAATGTACAGTGTACAAATCAATTCAATTTTAAAATCCGCTTATAACCACTCCTAAATGCATAGATGTTAATACAAATGAATGCTGGGCTTGCCCGCAAACTTCGCGTTAGTCTAAACGTAGGGGAGCGGTTCCTCGACCGGTTTTGCGGTATAACCGCTTCTTCAGGAGTAATATCTCGGCCGGTGTTTTTTTATTAAATATTTTTTGTTATAATTTTTGTATGTATTTACTGACCCATTACAAGTACCGAGATAGTCTAATCCCCCTTTTTTCCCCAAAAATCCTGTGGGTAGTGAGTGTATTAATGCAGAATCAGCACCTGCGTTTACAGTCTAAAAAAACCCTTGTTTCTATAATGACCAAGACTATGTGGATATTACAACGGTATAGGGTCGAGTTTTGGGATGAGTAAGGAAGCCTTGACAGCTACAATAACCACTATTTTAAAGGAAGGTAAAGACAGTACAAAATGCTCCAACTATAGACCTTTATCCCTCCTAAATGCTGATACTAAGGTATTCGCAAAAGTGTTAGCAACAAGGCTAAAAGACCACTTACAGGAAATGATCCATCCGGATCAGGTGGGTTTTGTCCCAGGGAGGGAGGGAAAGGACAACAGTGTTAGAACACTTCTGCTCCTCAAAAAAATTAGAGAGGAGGGAATCTCCAGTCTGCTCTTGTCAATTGACGCCGAGAAGGCGTTTGACAGAGTAGACTGGGGATTCATGATGGGCGCCCTGGAGGGTTTTGGTATTGGACAAAGGATGAGGGAGTGGATACAGGCCCTATATAGGGATCCGTCAGCTGCCATAAAGGTAAATGGTGATTTGTCAGCGCCCTTTGCCATGCACAATGGAACAAGGCAGGGGTTCCCACTATCCCCAATGTTATTTATTATGGCGTTGGAACCCATGCTCTCAATGGTGAGGGGAAACGTAGATATTGGTGGGGTAAGGGTCGGGGAGGAGACCATAAGCTGGCTGTGTTTGCAGACGATATGCTGTTTTATGTGACTAACCCCCGTATATCAGTTCCTAACCTATTGAAAGTATTAAAAGAATATGGAAACCTGTCCAACTTCAGGATACATCCAGAGAAGTCAGAGGTACTAAATATAAACGTAAGGGCAAGAGAAGAGTTCCCGTTCCCTTGAAAGAAGGATGAGCTAAAATATCTCGGTATAAAATTAACAACAACCCTAGGGAAAATGTATCAAGCTAATTTTATACCTCTCTTGGAAGAGGTCAGAATCGAGTCAAGGAATATATTGTCACGCCCCTTGTCGTGGATGGGTCGGATTAATGCGTTGAAAATGATTATCCTCCCTAAAATCCTGTATAAATTACACATGCTCCCAATTCCTATCCCTGAGGCATATTTCAGGATGGTGAACACCCTGATGACTAAATTAATATGGCATAAAAAGAAACCTAGAATATCGCTGAAAAACCTACAGAAAGGGAAACCCAGCGGAGGACTAGCAGTCCCAGACTTTAAAAAATATCACGAGGCAATTTTATTGGCCCGTATGGTAGAATGGGCAAAGAGTAAGAGTGAGAAGAGGTGGGTTAGTATTGAACACGCAACGGCAGAAACACATTTGGGCAGAGAGATGTGGATCCCAGCCCAGTTTAGGGGATTAGTGGGGAATACACATTCACTAACAAAAAATGTACTAAGGCTATGGGATAATGTGCACAAAAAAAAGAAATGGGAATATAATTCCCCTTTTGATGATACTAAGTGAAAATACATTTTTTGCACCTGGGGAAAAAATCGAATGGGGGTAAATGGATGAAAAAAGAAAATATACAGTTAAGACACATAATGCATGGTGGGAAAATTAGCACGTTTTACGAGTTAAAATTGAAACACGAATTGTTTGAAATAAATAATGGCGCTACTTCCAGCTCAAACATTTTGTTGCTGCTCTACTGCATCCTATAAGGGATGCGGGGGAGCTAACTCCCTTTGAGCGGCTATGTGACACAGAATCAAAACGGGGTTATACCTCAGTGATTTATAAGATCCTTAACGGGGGAGATGAGAGGGAAGTCCCGACATTCATTAAAAAGTGGAAGAAGGAGTTGGGGCATAGGGGTATAAATCAGGAAATAGGAAAAATAATGGGCTGGGTACATGGATCGTCAGTGAATCTAAAAGTTGCAGAAATTAACTATAAGTGCATAACCAGGTGGTATAAAACGCCGGACATAGTAGGGAAATATATGGTGGGTCAATCAACTGAATGTTGGAGGGGGTGTAAGGAAAGAGGGACTATAGCCCATATCTGGTGGAAATGCCCTAAGGTTAAAGCATATTGGAAGGAAGTGATAAGGTTTATTGGGGTGATTGCTGACATGGAAGTGCCAGAGGACCCATGGGTATGTCTGTTCCATGGAATAGATAGGCCCCGGGAGAATACAGGAACTCATTGGGGATTCACTTGAAAAATGCAGCAAAAAGTGGGATTCCGAGAAAATGCAGAGAATCAGAGGGCCTCACAATAAGGGAATGGTTCGGGAGAATAGATGAGACCTGTCATATGGAGGGACTAAGAACAAACGAGGAGGGAAAAAGAGAGGAACACACAAAGAGATGGAAAAAATGGAAAGAGTTTAAACTAACCAAAGAAATATTAAGAGGTGTCCGGGCCGTAGGGGGGGGGGGGGGTGGGGGGGTTTAAGAGAGGGAGGGGGGAAGAGGGAGGAGAGGTGAAAGAGGATAAGAGAAGAGGAAATAAGCCTGCTAATAATAAATGGCTATAACCCCCTATTAAGAAGGAGGGTAAATGAGTATTGTTAAACAGGCTTTAAATGTGTATACCTATGTCTCCCTTGTACCCCCCCCCCCCCCCCCCCGATGGGTATATTTTTGTATATGTAAAAAAATTTTGAACAATAAAGAATAATATACAAAATGAAAACGCACACACTACACCTATTAAAAAAAATATTTATATATTTTTCCAGTGTTTCATACACCTTCCTGAAGAAGTCACCATCCCTGCATCGTGAATTGTGTTGTTGGTTTTTAATGCATTATCCGCGATCACTAAATGTCTACTTTTGTGAAGATACAGTCTCCAAGCACATCTTTCGCCAACAGGTACCTCCTTTCATTTTGAGGGTATAAGACCTTTCTAATGTTTTCTTAAAGCTTCTTTTCTGAACTGTACTCAAAAATATTCACACCGCTTTTCCTTCACTGCATGCTGGGGAGAAACTGGATTTTAAAATCGGATTACTGGTGACAAAGTTTAATTGCAGCTTGCAGTAGGCTGCTTTCAAGTGACACAAAAGTGTTAAGTCGGCCATCAACGGTTCTAATCTCGGCCGGTTCAGCAGGGACTGGCTGAGATTCGAACAATGTATGGGCAGGCTGAATTTACCCAAGTTGATCTATTAATCAACTTGCGTACAATCAGGCTGTCAGATTTATCATTCGAATATTGCCAGCAGTGTATTCTCATGGCTGGTTCCCACCCCTCTTGGAGAACACAATAGTTCCTCATGACGGATTCCCTGAGTGTGTTGATAGGGTAGTAAGAAGGGCCGGCAAAATCCTTAAGTGTTGTTGGTACATCAGAGTGACAATAAAACGATAAAGCTGATGCGTTTCGACAATAGCCTTAGTCGTAGCTAGTTTGAAACAGTTATGGCTATATATATATATATATATATATATATATATATATATATATATATATATATATATATATATATATATATATATATATATATATATATATATATATATATATATATATATAGCGCCATAACCTTTGCGGGCGGCTATGTTTTTTTCTGGGCTTACCAATTACCTCCTCCTTGTAGCTCGTCGTTCGTTGTCTAGGGGTTCCCAGGGTTAGTACCCAGTAATTGCAGAGACCAATACTCAAAGTCCTTTTGAGGATTTTTATTTGCAAAAAAACATTCAAACATAACACAGTCTCTTAGTTGGGGATAGAGGGCATGGGTGAGGGCATGGGTGATCCACTGGAATATTCTGCACTGGGGCAAGCCAGAGGATCGGGATGAAACTGATGACTCCTCTTCTGAGGAATCAAGTGGAGAAGGGCCCTCTTCAACTTCTCAGGATAAGAAGTTGCTGGGGCAAATTCTTGCTGGATTGGTCCGCTCCACATTTAAAGTGGAAGTAAACCCAACAATTTAATGCTAACTGTCACATTGGTTGTGCTCTCAACCAAACTGTCAAACCATCCGATGTCTGGTGTCATAACTGATCACATGTGCAGCTTTATGGCAGTTGAAGATTAAACAGAGACCAACATGGCAGCTTCCTTGAAGATGCAAATTAAAGCGGTGTTCCGGCCGAAATTATACTTTTTAAATAAAAATACCCCTATAATACACAAGCTTTATGTATTCTAGTAAAGTTAGTCTGTAAACTAAGGTCTGTTTTGTTAGTTTTTAGCAGTAGTTTGTTATTTTATAAACTTGCAGCATGCCGTGGCCATCTTAAGTGTGGGCATCTGAAGCCAGACTGTATTTCTTCCTGGATCTCATCCTTGCAGATCTCGTACATGCTCAGTGCAGCATAAGCAGTGTAATAGGTTTAAGGTCAGGTTTCCATAGCAACGGCAGTTTGAGAGGAAGTTGCTGCCCCTTCCCAGGAGGCATTGCAAACAGGAAATGATGCGATGGGCCGCGGCCAGGGAGGAGGAATTGAAAAATGAATACAGCAGATATACAGTCTGTGCTGAAAAAAAAATAAAAAAAATATCCAATTTGTTTACAGTGCACAGTTTAGTGAGGGATGCTGAAGAGTTGTAAAAGTGGGTGGAACTCCACTTTAAGGACTCTGGACGGCGGCACTCCAAGAAAAATTCAAAAGCCTTTATTGGTAAAATATGGAATCACACAAAAATAGGTCACAGCAAAGCAAGAAAATCGCTAATGCATTTCACACTACCAAGAGTGCTTACTCATGGCAGCTTCCTTGGCTGAAAATGATAGGAGGGTTTACTTCCACTTTAAGTTACCAGTACCCATGTGATCTAAGCCAAGTGGACACACGTAGCTGCTAAAAATTAAGGGACCCAAGATTGAGCCCTGAGGAACACCCTACTTGACTGAACCAACTTCAGACTGGAATCTGCCAAGAGAAACAAAGTGACAGCAATCAGTAAGATATGACTTGATCCATTTCTGAGCCAATTCTGAGATTCCAAATATAGTTTCAAGGTGAGAGAGTAAACGTTTGTGGTCTACAGGGGACTCTGATGTGGACATCTAATGTAAAGGGGGTCTCTGATGGGGACATCTGATGTAAATGGGGACTCTGATGGGGACATCTAATGTAAAGGGGGTCTCTCTGATGGTGACATCCTGCAAAAATAAAAATTTTATATATATATATATATATATATATATATATATATATATATATATATATATATATATATTTGGGGGTTCTACGTAATTTTTTAAAAACTGTTTTTAACTTGTAAACACCAAATCTCAGAAAGAGGCTCGGTCCTTAAATATAAATACACTGTAGGTTTAATGCAAAAATACAATGGCCTATATACACAGATGTCAAGAAGGAAATCCTTGATGTATTTTGCACAAAAGGCAGTCTTTTGAAGGGCTGTATAATAGCCCTGTGTGTTTCTTGATATTTTCTTATATTGTTCATCAGATTTAAATGATGACTTACAGTTTATTGCGGGGAATGTGCACCCAGTTCATGGATTTAAAGACAGGTACATAATTTTAGGCTAAACTTTCAAAAACAACACAAAGTATCTGTTGACAATTGTCACTGACATTAAAATAAGGGGAGAGCTTAACATTGGTATCTATTTAGCCAATTATGTATTTTAAATGTAACCTTTATTCTGATATATTCCCTCTCCAGTATTAAAATGTTAATGACTTTGAGTGGAAGCAATTGTCAATATAATACAATGCACCGAAAAACCTGGCTCCATGATCCTCCCTGTAGGTTTAATGCAAAAAATCCAATGGACTATATACACAGATATCAAGAAGGAAAGCCTTGATGCATTTTGCACACACTGCAGACATTTGCAAGGCCAAACAAGAACCTTGTGTGTGTATAAGGAAGTCAGGGCTTTCCTTCTTGATATTTGCTTATATTGTTCATCAGATTTAAATAATAACTTCCGGTTGAGCAGCGGGCAATATGCAGCCAGTTCATGCATTTAAATAAAGGAACGGTACATAATTTCTGGTAAAACTTTAAAAAAGTCCACAAAGTATCTGTTGACAATTGTCACTGACATTAAAATAAAGGGGGAACTTAACATCTATCTATTTAGCCAATTGTGCATTTTAAATCTAACCTTTATTCTGATATATTCCCTCTCCATTATTTAAAATGTTAATGGCTTTGAGTGGAAGCAATTGTCCAATAAGGTTACTAGAAACATGCCCTTTGTTAGGTAAAATTAAACCCTTTTAGCAAATCAAAAGCTGCTGCATGCTAGGAAATGGTCATGAAATGTATATAAGGTGAGGCAAAGCTCAGTCAGTACTTTGGATTTTCAGAAGAAAAAGGTTTTACTGAGACGTTCTCTTTACTACACCATTCCAGGTAACTTTATATTTGATAATTGTTCATATGTGTTACATGTTGGTACTTAGTTAGGATGTATTAGGGACTTTTTAAAACACTGTTGTATGTGGCAATTTTTAAAATAAATTGTATTAAACATTGGTAGATGTCTTTGTTATTTTGATATTTACATCTAATTTTGAGGTTTTTATTTTCTCACTCACAGGGGCTACTTTACTAAAGAAGTAGAGAATGTTTACTTTACAAAGATAATTTTCACTTAACTGCAGTAGTCTACGTATTTTGGTGATTTTCTTTTAGTTTTAACTTGTGATTTGACCAACATCAAACTTCCTGTCTTAAGCCGCCGATAGATGGTGCAATTTTCTTTACTGCAACCACGGGTTGCAGGAAAGTTAATCACTCAATTCCCATCAATTTATGCAGGAATTTCTCCCATGCATCTATTGTATTCTTCTGACAGGAGAGGGGGCACAGGAAACCATCCCTGCCGGAAAAAAAACCCAGTGATTAATACATTTAAAAATTAAATATGATGGTTGACCCCAAGTTGATCGATCAAGCAACTTGGGTGCAATCAGCTTGCCCATATATGGTTCGAGTCTCAGCTGTTCTCTGCCGAACCTTCTGAGATTCAAATGCAACGTACACATCGGAATTTCGGCCAGCAAAAGACAGATGAGAGCTTTTTATCGGAAAATACGACCGCGTGTATGCTCCATCGAAATT
Source organism: Lithobates sylvaticus (assembly GCA_028564925.1). NCBI lineage: Eukaryota > Metazoa > Chordata > Amphibia > Anura > Ranidae > Lithobates > Lithobates sylvaticus. Next base: position 73,575,412 of record CM053029.1, read on the forward strand.
TTGCTGGCTGAATTCCTGCCAGCAAAAATTTAAGAGCATGTTCTCAATTTTTCCGAAGGAAAAACTTTCGACCGAAAATTTTGATCGTCTGTAGCAATTCCGACGCGCACAATTCCGCAAATACGCATGTTCGGAAAAAATTGAATGCATGCTCGGAAGTATTGATTTTTTCTCAGCTCGTCGTAGTGTTGTATGTCACCATGTTCTTGACTGTTGGAATTTGGTGTGACCATGTGTAGGCAAGACAGTTTGAGCTTGAGCCGTCGGAATTCCATCGGGAAAACCATCAGCACTTTTTCCGACCATAATTCCGATTGTACGTGGCATAACTGTCTTTGGCAGGATTTACAGTATCTCCACTCCACTGGATGAGCAATAGCTAGTAAAACAAGTAAAAATAAAGAACAAAAATATAACTAATGCAGCCACCACATGTAAGAACTGTTAAGCTGTGATATAATACATTTTTGTGTATGGCTTTAATACTGCTTTAAGCTTTAAAAAACGAAAAGAACGTAATAGCCTTTATAGAACCCATCCTGAGTCTGGAGTCGCCGGTACAATCATAGTATGTTTCCAAATTGCTAAAACTTGTGTAAAGGAGTACAGGGGACTTGAAAACAACATATAAACTTGAAATTTGACAGCAATATATAATCAAAATGTAATACAGAAAATTAGCAGAGCTATGTCAACTGAAAAGGTTATTTGTACCAAAGTATTTTCATTGTTTTGTACAAATAAATGATCTGTTCAGATTCATACAATGTACCATCCAAGCATTGTGATCTTTAACCCTTTGATTGGACAGATAAGGGGAGATTTACTAAGACTGGTGATGCTGTGCATAGTAACCAATCAATTTCTAGATTTTATTGTCAAAGCTTAATTGAACAAGCTGAATTTAGAAGCTGATTGGTTACTATGTACAGCTGCACCAGATTCTGTGTGAACCAGAATTAGTAAATCTCCCATATGTCAGGGCTTCCAAAAAAAGGAGAGGTAGATACATGTATTCTGATATATTCACTCCCCATTGTTAAAATGTTAATGACTTTGAGTGGAAGCAATTGTCCGATAAGATTACTAGACACATGCCCTTTGTTAGGTAAATGAAATCCTTTTAGCAAATCAAAAGCTGTTGTATGCTAGAAAATGATCATGAAATGTATATAAGTTGAGACAAAGTTTAGTCAGTACATTGGATTTTCAGAAGAAAAAGGTTTCACTGAGACATCTCTATACTACACTATTCCAGGTAACTTTATATTTGAAAATTGTACATTTGTGTTACATGTTGTTATTTTTTATATTGGTAATTGTATCTTGGTTAGGATTTATTATGGACTTTTTAAAACACTGTTGCATTTGGCAATGTTTTAGATAAATTGTATTAAACATTATTTAGAAAAGAGCACAAGGGGCGGGACTTTGAGGCACACGGAGGCATAGAAGGGAATTTAAATAAAAAGCAGAAAGGAATGTCCATACTGTATTGAAGAGTGTATACTACGTGTTGTAAGCTCTACACGTAGAGCTTACAACTACCGTTTTACATATACACTCTTCAATACAGTATTTTCCTTTCTGATATCTCCCCTTACTATCCTCGTATGTTTCCCAAGTGACACTTTAATGTGTCACATACTTGCATATAATTGTTGTCATTGAACATCACGTTTTTTACTATTAAGTCCTTGTTGGAATATGTAATCAGATGAAATTGATAATACTAACATATGTGTAATAATGTGTAACATGTATGATTAATTCAAGCCATTAAAACTTGCTTTTTATTTTAATTCTTGTCTATGCCTCCGTGTGCCTCACTCAAAGTCCCGCCCCTTTTCTAAATAATGAACCGGAATGGAGGAGAGGATCTAAACGGCCTCTAGTACCTCGTTTAAAGTCCCAAATACCCTCTTTTCCTCTTTTAAACAAATGTATTAAACATTGGTTGATGTCTTTGTTATTTTTTTATTTACATAGAATTTTTAGGTTTTTATTTTCTCTCTCAAGGGGGATAACTTTATTAAAGAAGTAGAGAATGTTTACTTTATAAAGATAATTTTCACTTGGCATAGTGGATGAGATGAAGCTAGGTAAAAAAAATGTTTTTCAAAGATTCCCCAATGGGATACAAGTAGAATATAAAAAAAAACTAAAAATGTAATTTGCTTGCTCATGATTGGATGATGGAAGTCAGCACAGCTTCCCCACATTCCCCAAAACTTGTTTACAAAGTGAATTTTCATTTAGCTTAGCATGAGGTAAAGCTGTACTGATATCATCCAATATTCACTAGAATAGGTGAAAGTTCACTATATAAAGTGAACATGTGCCACCCTTTTAGGAAAACAACCCTATTGTCTTTTGTTGCTGTATTTGTGAACAAACAGGCTGAACTGAACTAAGATATATCTAGGATTGAAATTGTGTCACTCAGGCATGGTTACTTGCTAGTGCGAATGGTGACTATTATCTCCAGGATAAAAATTTTGCTACAGAGTAATGTTACAGTTTAATAATAATAATAACAATAATATAATATGTAATATGTTGCATCGTACCAGCCATTAAATGTGGTGACTGCAGTGCTTTTTAGGGGATTTCCCTTAATTTTCACCTTGTGATCTGACCAACTGTCTTAAGGCGGCCATAGACGGAGCAATTTTCTACCATGGGTTGCAGGAACGGAAATCACAAAATTCCCCCATCAACACCAACTGTAAATTTCTCCCACTGAGCTATTATGTTCTTCTGGTGGGGGGTAAGGGCGCAGGGAGCCATCCCTGCCAGGATAACACGCTGTGATTATATACTGGTTGTACCCAAGTTGATCGATCAAACAACTTGGGTACAATCAGCTTGCCCATACATGGTTAAAATCTCAGCTGTTCCCTGCTGTACCTGCTGAGATTTGAACCGTCTGTGACCAGATTTTCAGTATCTCCACTCCACTGGATTAGAAATTAAGATACGATTGGACAGCAGCATTGTCAGTCTGAGGAGAGGGTAGTGTTAGGTGCATTAACAGATTTGGGTGGAATTGACTAACAAATTTAGGATAACAATTTTAAAAAGGTTATCTATACCACATTATTTTCATTGTTTTGCACTAATGAATAATCTGTTCAGGTTCATACAATGTACCATCCAAGCATTGGAATCTTTAACCCTTTGTAGAATAGCTAGGGGGAGATTTACTAAGACTGGTGCATACAGAATCTAGTACAGCTGTGCATTGTAACCAATCGACTTCTAGGTTTTATTGTCAAAGCTAAATCAATCTAAATCAATTAGAAGCTGATTGGTTACTATGCACAGCTGCACAGCTGCACCAGATTCTGTGTGTACCAGTCCTAGTAAATATGCCCCTTGTGTTCGAATCTACTTTACAATTACAAATTACAAATATTGTTTAACATAGTCATTTTTACAATTTGGGTTTAAAAGTGGAAATGCTCTTTAAGATTTAGATACTTTTAAGATACTTTTTTACAACTGGTAAAAATGAACTACTATTTAAGACTTATTCTGAAAATATTTTATAGGTAAACAGATCATCATCAACACACAATGAGTCAAGTAGGAGACAAGCCGTATCAATGCTCCGAGTGCCAGAAAAGTTTTATTCTTAAGTCAAGACTCCATGTTCATCAGAGGACCCACACTGGAGAGAAACCACCATTTACATGTTCAGAATGTGGCAAGTGCTTTTCACTGAAGGCAAATCTTGCTACACATAAAAAGATTCACACAGGAGAGAGGCTATTTTCTTGCTCTGAATGTGAAAAAGTGTTTGTATGGAAGTATTTGCTAATCAATCACCAGAGGTGTCACACAGGAGAGAAGCCATTTAAATGTTCAGAATGTGGCAAGTGCTTCGCACATAGTCATCAACGTGTTGAACACCAAAGAATTCACACAGGGGAGAAACCATTTAAATGTTTAGAATGTGAAAAGTGCTTTTCAGGACTAAGTAATCTCACTACACACCTGAAGATTCACACAGGAGAGAAACCATTTAAATGTTCAGAATGTAAAAAGTGCTTTTCAGGACTAACTAATCTTACTACACACCTGAAGATTCACACAGGAGAGAAACCATTTAAATGTTCAGAATGTGAAAAGTGCTTTTCAGGACTAACTAATCTTACTACACACCTGAAGACTCACACAGGAGAGAAACCATTTAAATGTTCAGAATGTGACAAATGCTTTGCACATAGTCATCATCTTGTTGAACACCAGAGAATTCACACAGGAGAGAAACCATTTAAATGTTCAGAATGTGAAAAGAGCTTTTCACAACATAGCTGTCTTACTCAACACCAGAGAATTCACACAGGAGAGAAACCATTTAAATGTTCAAAATGTGAAAAGTGCTTTTCACAACTTGGCCATCTTACCAGACACCAGAAGACTCACACAGGAGAGAAACCGTTTAAATGTTCAGAATGTGGCAAGTGTTTTTCACAGAGGACAAATCTTACTAAACATGAAAATATTCACATATGAGTGAAGCCATTTCCTTTCTCAGAATGTTAACAAGTGGTTATACAGAAGACTTCACTAATCAGACACCAGAGGGCATATCTTAATCTACATGAAAATATTCACACAGAAGTGAAGCCATTTTCTTGCTCAGAATGTGAACAACTATTTACACATAAGTCTTCACTAATCAATCACCAGAGAATTCATATCGAGGAGAAACCTTACAGATTTCCAAAATGTGACTGATGTTTTTTTGAGGATACATGTTATTTGACACCAACAAAACAAAAGATGTTCTAGAGAAAATGCCATAAATCTCAAACTCTGAAAACCTTTTATCAACCTGTAAAATCATGTGCCAATTAATCCCTAGAATAAGATTCTACTCAACCAAAGTATGAGACAAAGAATTGAATCAGCATGATAGGAACTTTACCTAATTAAGACCAAAAAATCCATGCATTTTTTTTAAAGAATTTTGGCCAAGAAGATCTTACATTTTGTGTTATTTTATAGACGCATTCTAATATAACCTGTAGCAGGGCAAAAGCTGTGAAGGACGTCTATACCTGTTATACTAAAGTGGAGTTCCACAATTTTTTCAAAAAGTGTAGCTGCTGACTTTTACTAAACAGCCCCTCACCAGTCCAATGGTGCAGCGACGAGGCCGCCCGAAGCGTCGGATATCTCCCTCTCCCCTCAGCGGTGCCAGCATCATTACTGGGGGCACCCAGTTGTAACAGCTTGCAGCTTCACAGACAGGTGTGCACTGCACATTCGCAAGTCGCACTGCACATCCTGAATGTCTGGGCAATCTTCTGGGACCTGAGAAAATCAGAAGTCCCAGAAGATTGCAGGGAGGGAAGGACTGCCTAGACGGCCCAAGCGGAAGTGGGAGCTGGGTACCTGTCAAAATTAAGTCCCCACTAAAAAAAAATGACATGCCAAATGTGGCATTTCAGGGGGTCAGGACTCCTTAAAGCAGAAGTTCCACTTTTGGGTGGTACAAGAAACAACAGTTCAAGTCTTCATGGTTAAAGGTTTGTGTATTTATGCTTGAAAACCATACATTTTTATAATACATTTTTATAATAAATATTGGACAATTTGGCAAGAAGATCTCACGCCTGTGACATTTTTCCAGCAAATCCACATATAACCCGTAGGAGGGCAAAAACCGCGAAGGACATGTTATTCCATACCCATTGCAATAAGAAGCAACAAATACATTATTAGGTACAGTTTCCACTTTCTGTTCATATGTGTGTGGACATTGTAAGGCTTGTGTTTTCATGGTTAACAAAATATTTCAGGGACCTTGGGGGGGGGGGGGGGGTACAGTTTGAGATACAAGATATCATAAACTGTGGTTCACTGCATTGCTAAAAAAAATGGTGCCATGTGCATTTTCTTTGTATAATCAATAGGTTGCCTTAAAGGATAAATTCAGCTTTTTACAAAGCTGTTGGGTGTTTGTTTTTTTTGCTGTTTTATTAATAAATCTTTTTACAATTGAAATTAGTTGGGTCCTGTCTCCTTTGTACAACTACAGAGCTCTGTGAACCCCGGCTTTTGCTGGATATCAGCACTTAGTAATCCAATAATAACAGGACTATGAGTGCAATGATCACTGAATTTGTGTTCCATTGAAATTCAAATTCTAGCACTTTCTAGCATAAATTCTATGCCCGGAAGTGGGTGTAAATACATGTCTTAGACAGGTATCTGCACTCCCCTCCCCCCTGAAAGGTGCCAAATGTGACACCGGAGGGGGGGAGGGTTCCGAAAAGCGGAGGTTCAATTTTTGTGTGAACCTCCGTTTTAAATATTTTGGAACTCAAAATGTTAAATTTTCTTTTACTTTCAGGCCCAGCAACAATTGAAGGACTTTCAGCATTAAGGAGGCTACTCAAGTTTTACAAAAGCTGGTCATATGCTAGTAGGAATTCATTTGAAAAATTTTAGGAACATTCATTTGATTTTCTAATAATTAGTGGGGTCCAATTGACGTTTGTTTTCAATTGCAGTGATGAGAAAAATTGAAGGACTAAGATGGAAATGTTTTCCCAAATTAATGAATTTCTTACAGTATACTGTATGTGGTTTTCATTCAGGATATTACACATTTCAAAATGAAATGTTAAAAGCTAACTTTTGAAGTGCTTTCAAATTAAATTTGTCAAGTCATTGAATGTCCTGATGAGTTTTTGTTTACACGAATATTCATACGAATGTTCTTTTAAAACTAAACAAAACAAAAACTTAAAATATTGTTTTCACTTGAGATCAAATGTTTTATCCACTTGTTGTCCATTTAAAAAAAAAATGAATCACTGTAATCGTACAAAATATATTTTTTATAAATCATTTTGAAACCTTGGAGTGTCATGGTTCTTCCATTTAGCAATCAAACTGCCAACTCCATCAGAGGAGCATGGGAACTAACACCCAGAGCCACTGCTTTTTGGACCAATCAAAGGAGCAGATTTATCTGAACAAGGCAGGCTACTGTATATATACCGGGAAACGTGATAAAATGGAGATGCCTCCTTTTTGCTGTGAATCCTTCAATTATCACCAGAAGAAAAAGAGAGGGTGAATTTCCCTAGCAGGGACACAAACAATAGTAAATACCTGAAAAGAGGTTCTAACCCTTCACTACTTTATCTGAAATAAAAATATAATTTAAGGAGTGTTAACCAATTCTAAAGGAGAACTAAACTGCCATCTTAGCTTTTTAGTTACAATGCTGCTGCTGCATGCATGACCATCTATGAAAGCTTAAAAGATCAGTTGAGTGCTGAAATTGTCAATTTTAACCACTTTCAGACCGGACCAATTTGCAGCCAAATGACCAGGCCCCTTTTTGCGATTCGGCACTGCGTCGCTTTAACTGACAATTGCGCAGTCGTGCGACGTGGCTCCCAAACAAAATTGACGTCCTTTTTTCCCCACAAATAGAGCTTTCTTTCGGTGGTATTTTTATTTTTTGCGCTATAAACAAAAAAGAGCGAAAATTTTAAAAAACGCATTATTTTTTATTTTTTGCTATAATAAATATCCCCCAAAAATATATAAAAAAATTTTTTTCTCTCAGTTTAGGCCGATACATATTCTTCTACATATTTTTGGTAAAAAAAATCGCAATAAGCGATTTATTGATTGGTTTGCGCAGAAGTTACAGCGCTTACAAGATAGGGGATAGTTTTATAGCATTTTTATTAATAATTTTTTTTTATTAGTAATGGCGGCGATCAGCGATTTTTATTGTGACTGCGACATTATGGCGGACACATCGCACATTTTTGACACATTTTTGGGACCATTGTCATTTATACAGCAATCAATGCTATTTAAATGCATTGATTCCTGTATAAATGACACTGGCAGTGAAGGGGTTAACCACAAGGGGGCAGTGTAGGGGTTAAGTATGCCTAGGGGTGTGTTTCTTACTGTGGGGGGGGGGGCGTGGCTGTCAGCTAGTGAATGCTGATCTCTGCTCCAATCACAGGGAGCAGAGATCGGCGTCACTAGTTGCTAGGCAGAACGGGGAGATGCTGTTTATCTCGGCATCTCCCCGTTCAGCCTTCCCGTGAGACGATCGCGGGTGTCCCCGCGGCGATCGAGTCCGCAGGACCCGTGACCAGCCTCACGGGGGTCCCGACCGGCACGAGAGCGCGCCGCTCCCGGCGTGCTCCCGATGGCACGACAGGCATTAAGGAGGGACTTATATATACACCCTCCTGCCTGTACGTGCCATTCTGTCGACGTATATCTGTGTGCGCCGGTCGGGAACCGGTTAATGAATAATAATTACACAATATTATCATTCAGGCAAACAATGCAACCTTCTTCAAACACATACCAGACAATCTTGGTTCTTTTTCAGTGAGTGTGGCATTTATTAGACATGTGCATTCGTTTTCGTTCGAATGCATTTTCGTCCAAATTTTGGGTATTTTCGTTATCGTTTTTAACAAACGATAACGAACATGCAGAATCCAAAAACCGAAAGATCCGACATAAACAAATGCTTTTTTTTTCATTTTCGTTGTGACAACAGCTTGATATAGATAGGAGATTCAACATGACGCTGACAATAGCGATCTGTGTCCATCGAACCTGTGGTCGAATGTGCCTAACCTTAGCTCTATTAGTCCAAGATTATTCTACATAGAGAGAAAAGATTCGACATACAGAGAAAAGATTCAACATTATAGAGACTTAGTTACTCTCATTCTTCAGAAGTCACACTAATGTTTGATTTATGTTCAACGGGCTTCCTGGAAAAATATTCGTAATCAGTTACTGATCAGTATATTCTGACAGTGGAGATTCCCTGGCTGCGTGGATGGAGGAATCAGTTGATTTTTTTTTCATTCAGCTGTGTCCAGCCTACAGCTGGGTATACATGAGTAGAATTTTGAACTACAATTCACATGAAAATTTGTACGAACATTCAAATGTCTTTTGAAAGTAGTTTAAGATTTTGTTTGCCTTTAACATTTGAATTTGGAATGAGTGGACTTCACCGAACGAAAACGATATACACTGTTAAGCCCCATACACACGGTCGGATTTTCCAATGGAATCTGTCCTATCGGACAATGTTGTCGGAAATTCCGTCCGTGTGTAGGCACCATCGGACATTTTCCATCGGATTGTCCGACGGACAAAGTTTTATCTCCTGCTCTCAAATTTTCCGACAACAAAGTCCTATCGGACTTTTTCCGATCGTGTGTAGCGAATTCCGACGGACAAAGTGCTACGCATGCTCAGATCACATTACAAGACCAAAGCTATTGGCTACTAGCCTCTACGTAGTCCCGTTGTAGGCAACAAACGTCACCACGTTCAGAATGATCGGATTTTCCGACAACTTTGTCCGACCGTGTGTATGCAACACCAGTGTCGGACAAAATCCGTCGGAAAAAATCCGATGGATTTTGTGGTCGGATTTTCCGACCGTGTGTACGGGGCTTTAGAAATTCAATAAAATTTTCCAGCCTGTTCTTTAGAATATTCTCGTCACTGTGGTCAAAAACAAATGTTGATTTGACCCTGCTGATGTTTAGAAAAATGAACGTTCTTACAATGACCTTACAACAAAAAATATTGAACAAAATTCTACTAGTGTATTCCCAGGTTAACACTGAAGAGGTTTCCAACTGGCTGATCTGATATGTCAGATGTATTAAAATAATCCTAATGTGTACATGCTCTATCATGGCAATTACCTAATGCCGCGTACACACGGTCAGACTTGCCAACGGGATAACCTCCATCGGCATTTCCGATGGAAAAATTTAGAACATGTTCTCTATCTAAGTCCATCGGAAATTCGGACAGAAAAAGTCAGATGGGGAAAACGCATGGTTGGAATACCCGACCAAAAGCTCCCATCTGACTTTTTCTGTCAGAAATTCCGACCATCTGTATGCGGCATAACAGGTTTCTTTTGAAGAATATTTTCTAAAACAGTTTCCATTGTCTACAGTCAAACAATGCTTTATGACCCTGGAAACAAATCCAAGGCCAACTGGTCAGGAAGTTTATCACAACAAAGAAAGTTAGCATATGACTTGATTAGCACAAGGTGTGTCACTATTTGTCTATCTTGTGTTAATCAATTTTCAGTGAACACATATGGAAGTGTTTGTAGGTGGGGGATGCTTAGAGGTTTTAAAAAAAATAATACCTCAGCATATCAACTCACAAGACTTACATTTTCAGATTACAGAAATACTTGCTACTGTTTTCAGTATATATTTTTATGCACATACACAATAAATGTATTTGCACACCTACCAATCTTCCATAACTTTCTACTATAACCCCACTTACAACTGCACATGATCAGACTTTTGGACAACAAAACCGTGGATTTTTGTTTGACGGTTGTTGGCTAAAACTTGTCTTGCATGCACACGGTCAAACAAATGTTGGCTAACAATTACGAACGTGGTGATGTACAAGACGTACGAAGAGCCGATAAAAAGGAAGTTCAATAGTCATGTGATATCTCCATTATGAATGCTAGTTTTACCAGATGGAGAGCTTCCAGCTCGTACTTGATTCCAAGCAGGAACTTTTGTGTGTTGGACTTGTGTACACACGTTTGGAAAGTCCGACAACAAAGTTTTGTTGGCGGAAAATTTGAGAACCAGCTTGCCAACATTTGTTAGCGGAAAGTCCGACAACAAATGTTCGTTGGAGCATACACACGGTCGGCCAACAAGCTCACATCCAACATTTCCCGTCGGAAAGTCTGATCGTGTGTACGGGGCATAACAGTTATCATCAGAGGCATGCCTTGAATGTAGCATATGCTGCACACTTGCTAGTAGGCTGAATATAAGTGAAAACAACCAAACATTTATTGATTATTTCCAACGTGTGCTTACTTTTGGGTAATAGTTATTATTGGGTTTCATTTTGTTTTATTTATCCAGTTCATAGAAAGAGACAGGAACATGGCATTTCTCGCTAAATGAACTGGTATTTTCTGTATCTCCTGAAAAAATGAAACGAATGCAGCCACCACACATTATATTAAAGTTTTCTTCCTTGCATTAAATATTTTTAACCAGTTCCCGACCAGCGCACGACGATGTACGTCGGCAGAATGGCACGGACAGGCATAAGGGCGTACAGGTACAGCCCTTTAAGAATGCCGCCATGCCATCGTGCGCGCACCGGTTGGGACCCCCGTGACTCTGGTCACGGGTCCCGCAGACTCAATCGCCGAAGGGATACCCGCGATCATCTCACGGGAAGGCTGAACGGGGAGATGCGGAAGTAAACAGCATCTCCCCATTCTGCCTAGCAACAAGTGACACTGATCTCTGCTCCCTGTAATTGGAGCAGAGATCAGTGTTCACTAACACACATCCACGCCCCCCACAGTTAGTAACACGCCCCTAGGAACACTTAACCCCTACACTGCCACGCCCTGGTTAACCCCTTCACTGCCAGTGTCATTTACACAGGAATCAGTGCATTTAAATAGCACTGATTGCTGTATAAATGACAATGGTCCAAAAAATGTGTCAAAAATGTCCGATGTGTCTGCAATAATGTCGCAGTCACAATAAAAATCGATAATCGCCGCCATTACTAGTAAAAAAAAATTATTAACAAAAAATGCCATAAAACTATCCCCTATTTTGTAAACGCTATAACTTTTGCGCAAACCAATCAATAATCGCCTATTGCAATTTTTTTTACCAAAAAGAAGAACACGTATCGGCCTAAACTGAGGAAATAAATGTTTTTTATATATTTTTGGGGATATTTATTATAGCAAAAAGTAAAAAATAATGTGTTTTTTTTTCAAAATTGTGATCAAACCAAAAGCGCAAAAAATAAAAACCGCAGGGGCGATCGAATACCACCAAATGAAAGCTCTATTTGTGGGGAAAAAAAGGACATAACTTTTGTCCGGGAGCCATGTTGCATGACCGCGCAATTGTCAGTTAAAGTGATGCAGTGCCGAATCACAAAAAGTGGTCTGGTCTTAAGCCAGCAAAATGGTCCGGTCTGAAAGTGGTTAAAGTTCATGCAAATATAAAACAATGTTGGTTAAAGTTGTACCCGCTGCAAGTTTTTATTGCTTGTGTCCTCTCTGAGTAGATTTACTAATTGTCCTGGTAACTATTGTCACTGAGACAGAAAGGAAAGAATCCATATTTTTATCGTTTTCATGAGAGCAATAGGTGAGGGAAAATTATAATAAAGTTGGAATAAAATAAAACTTAAATCAAAAACGGAACAAATCTCTGCTGTTGAAAGGGTAATGTTTTATATTCTCCTGTTTTTCAGAAGTCTCTCAAAAATCCCAGACCTTGGCTGGGCAAAAAACAATGAAATAAAGAAAAAAATAGGTCCATACAACTCACTCAAAAACAGGAAGAAGATCTGGACAGCCGCACGTTTTTTTGCCTTTTTATTCAAAAATTCTTGTGAACAAACATACAAGCCACAGCAGGAACAGACAGGATCTAACGCGTTTCACACTTCATTGAAGAACTGAAGAGGTTGCCATTCCATAATGACTGTATTTTTGGTTGAATTTGGTTCCTTTACCGGTGTATAGGACAGAGTTCCAAATATAACCAGTGCTGGATTCACATAGCATGAAAGATTTTACGCCAAATTGTGCCCTCTTTGACACTATATATTGTATCCAGCTGAGTCTTCCCTTGTAGGCCATTAGACTTTTGTCAATGCTGATGTCTCTATCTGGGACATAGCTCTGTTGGAAATTTTTCAGAATCATCTGATATACCTCCCAAATCTTCTTGCGTTTGGGGGCTGGATGAGTGGTTTCGTCAAATGCTTCATTATTTTTCAAAGTGCAAATATTTCATTAGACATGTGCAATTCGTTTCGTTTTTTTTTTTTTTTTTTTTTCGTTATTTTCGTTCGTTCGTTTTCGTACGAATGAATGAATCATTCGAATCGTACGAGTACGAATAACGAATCGTAACGAATCGTTTGAATCGTACGAATCCGAATAACGAATCATTCGAATCCGAATGATTGCCATGGTCGTTCTGCAGTTTCCAGGCAGACAGTACAGTAAAACTTCAGGCATGGGCACTGGATAAAGCACTGGGGGCAAACTAAGGTCAATTTATTAGATACAGTAATGTAATCCAATAAGATTGCAATGTATGCTGTGTGTTGTGATTTATACATTTTAAATCTGTCAACGGTTCCACCCCCCTGCGTCGCGACGCTCGCAGGGAAGGGAAGCCGGAACACAGAGGATCGAACGGAGGATTCGAACGCCGTACACAGTGGGAGTCCATTGCGGGATCCCGGGGACAAGGCAAGTAACCTCTTCCAGGATCCAGCGAAGCAATCCCGAGTGTGGCTCTGGGTTACCGCTAATTGTTCTGAAATCTCACCCCAAGCCTCACTCGGCAATACCGCCAAGGGGGTTAAAAATAGCCGTTAGGATTGCTTTTACATGAAAGCCAACTGCCAAAGAGAACCTAACAGATACCTCCATTCACATCAATTGATCTGTGGTATGCCCACCATTAGTATACCGCCCTGCATCCACCCACTTCTATTAATGGGCATATATGCACTGTTCTTTTTTTTTGGTTCAGCCCATGATTCCTCCCCCATTCACATTGATCGATGTGGATGAAGTAAGACTGGTGCACACAGAATCTGGTGATGCTGTGCATAGTATCCAATTAACTTCTAGATGTTATTGTGAAAGCTTAATTTAACAAGCTGAATTTAGAAGCCGATTGGTTACTATGCACCAGATTCTGTGTGAACCAGAATTAGTGAATCGCCCATATGTTAGGGCTTCCAAAAAAAAAAGGAATAAGAGGTAGATAAATGTAACCTTTACTCTGATATATTCCCTCCCCATTATTAAAATGTTAATGACTGAGTGGAAGCAATTGTCCAATAAGATTACTAGAAAAATGCCCTTTTGTTAGGTAAATTAAATCCTTTTAGCTAATCAAAAGCCGCTGCACGCTAGAAAATGGTAATGAAATGTATATAAGGTGAGACAAAGCTTAGTCAGTACTTTGGATTTTCAGGAGCCAAAGGTTTCTCTGAGACATCTCTATACTACACCATTCCAGGTAACTTTAAATTTGATAATAATACATTTGTGTTACATGTTGGTATTTTTTATATTGATAATTGTATCTTATTTAGGATGTATTATGGACTTAAAAAACTGTTGTATTTGGCAATCTTTTATATAAATTGTGTTAAACATTGGTAGATGTGTTATTTTTTTGTTTAAATTAAATTTTTAGGTTTTTATTTTCTCTCTCAAAGGGGGGTTACTTTACTAACTGTATGGTGTTTTTATCTGCTAATAATGGTTTTAATGTATTTTTAGCAAATATATTGTTTTGATAAACATTTGCGCAAATGCCGCTGGGCCTAAAAAAAATTAGTAGCACTTTCTTTTTATTCTACTGATTATATGCTTTCAGAAAATATATGGGAGGTCTTTTACAAACTCTGAAAGCTTTAAAAGGGGATTCCACCCTAAAGTGGAACTTCCGCTTTTCGGAACCCTCCCCCCCTCCGGTGTCACATTTGGCACCTTTCAGGGGGGGGGTGCAGATACCTGTCTAAGACAGGTATCTGCACCCACTTCTGGGCATAAACTCCCACGGGAGCTTACGCAACTTCCTGTCCCGGCACATTGTCTGCCGGGACACGTGCTGACGATTCTCATTGCGCTGCACAACTCGCGCATGCGCAGTAGGGAACCAGGAAGTAAGGCTGCAAAGACGACACTTCCTGATTCCCTCACCGAGAATGGCGCCGGCAGCAGCAGAGAGCCAATCGATTGATCGGCCTCTGCTGCCGACATCGCTGGAACCTGTGACAGGTAAGTGTACTTTTTTTAAAAGTCAGCAGCTGCAGTATTTGTAGCTGCTGGCTTTTAAAAAAAAAAAATTTCAGGTACAGTCCCGCTTTAAGTGAAAAATAAAAAAGCAAAGGAAAAATTGCAAAAATGGTCTGGCCACCTGAGTGTACGAAATGGAGCACAGGGCCTGGTAAGGGTTAAAACACTGTTGCATTTGGTTTTCTTTTATATACATTTTATAAATCATTGGTAGATGTCTTTGCTATTTTTTTGTTTACATTGAATTTTAGACATGTGCACAACAAAAAAATGTGTTTATTTTCGTTTCGTTTTTTTCGTTTCCGTTGATTCGTAACGATTCGTACATTCGTAAGTCGTCGGTGTTCGTATTCGTAACGATTCGTACATTCGTAAGAGTTATTTTTTCGTTGATTCGTTTTTTCTGTTAGTTTAATTTTCGTTCATTCGTTTATTCGAAATTCGGACACATTCGTAGTTATTCGTACATTCGTAACATTTGTAGATTCGTAATCGGAGCATAATTCATAATTTTATGTAATGTGTATGCTATTATTACATTTTAGGAGACACGGAAAATTACGAATCGAAAAAAAAGTTACGAATGTACGAATTTTTTCGTTCAATCCACTCGAAGCACGTTAAGCAACGCCATTGTAAGAGACACGGAAAATTACGAATCGAAAAAAAAAAAAAAAAGTTACGAATGTACGAATTTTTTCGTTCAATCTATTCGAAGCACGTTAAGCAGCACCATTGTAAGGGACACAAAAAATTACCAATTCAACAAAAAAAAAAAAAAAAGTTACGAATGTACGAATTTTTTCGTTCATTTTCGTTGTTTCTGTTTTTGTTTTTCGGATTTTTCATTCGTACATTTGTTGTTTCTAGTTTGTTTTTTTCGGATTTTAGTTATTTTTGGATTCGTTCGATTCGAACGATTCGTTAAAATTTTTAGCGAATCGTTCGTTCGAAAACGAACGAACGAAAATAACGAAAAAAACTGTCTATTGAATAACGAATGACACATGTCTATTGAATTTTTAGGTTTTTATTTTCTCTTGCAAAGGGGTTACTTTACTAAAGAAGTAGAGGATGTTTACTTTGCAAAGATCATTTTCACTTGGCATAGTAAATAAGATGAAGCTAGGTAAAATTTATTTTTCAAAGATTACCAATAAGATGCAAGTAGAATAAAACAAAAACAAATAATTAATTTTGCTTGCTCATGATTGGATGATGGCAGTCAGCACATCGTAAAACACATTTTTTTTGAATTTATTCTTTTGGTTTTATCACTTGACCCTGTATTGAGCCACTTGGAGAGATCATCTCTCATTGGAGGCTTATACATTGTAATTATTTCACCAGTTATTATTTTGGTTCATAATATTCAGCGCAGCTAATCTTTTTCTTTATTTAGATTTAAATAATAACTTATGGTTGAGCAGCGGGCAATATGCAGCCAGTTCATGGATTTAAATAAATGAATGGTACAATATTTCAGGTAAAACTTTCAAAAAGGCCACAAAGTATCTGTTGGCAATTGTCACTGACATTAAAATAAAGGGGAACTTGACACTGGTATCTATTTAGCCAATTATTATTTTACTGATATATTCCCTCTCCATTGTTAAAATGTTAATGACTTTGAGTGGAAGCAATTGTCCAATAAGATTATGAAAAACATGCCCTTTGTTAGGTAAATGAAGCCTTTTAGCAAATCAAAAGCCACTGCATGCTAGAAAATGGTCATGAAATGTATATAAGCTGAGACAAAGCTCAGTCAGTACATTGGAATTTCAGGTGAAAAAGGTTTTACTGAGACGTCTCTATTCTACACCATTCCAGGTAACTTTATATTTGATAATTGTACATTTGTGTTACATGTTGGTATTTTTTATATTGGTAATTGTATTTTAGTTAGAATGCATTATGGACTTTTTAAAACACTGTTGTATTTAGCAATCTTTTATATAAATTGTATTAAACATTGGTAGATGTCTTTTGTTATTTTTTTGTTTACATTGAATTTTTAGGTTTTTATTGTTTCTCTCAGGGGGGTTACTTTACTAAAGAAGTAGGGAACGTTTACTTTACAAAGATAATTTTCACTTGGCAAAGTGAATGAGATGAATCTAGGTAAAAATGTGGATTCCCCAATGGGATACAAGTAGAATAAAAACAAAAAAGGACTTTTGCTTGCTCATGATTTGATGATGGAAGTCAGAACAGCTTCCACACATTCACTAAACTTGTTTACAAAGTGTTTTTTTATTTTATTTAGCTTAGTAGATGAGGTAAAGCCGTACTGACTTCCACCATCCAATATTCACTAGAAAAGGTGAAAGTTCACTGTATAAAGAGAACATGTCCCACTCTTTTAGGAAAACAACCCTACCGTTTTGTTGTTTTATTTGTCAGCAAACAGGCTAAACTAAGATATATCTAGAATAAAAATTGTATCCCTCAGGTCTTGGTTGACTAGTACAAATGGTCAATATTATTCCCAGGAGAAAATTATTACTACGGAGAAATGTTACAATATAATAATAATATAATATGTAATATATTGCATCATACCAGCCATTAAATGTGGTGACTGTAGTCATTTTTTTTTAAAGGGATTTTCCTTTATCTTCACCTTTTGATCTGACCAATAACACACTTCCTGTCTTTAGACGGCCATAGATATGCCCATATATGGTTAGAATCTCAGCTGTTCCCGGCTGAACTGGCTGAGATTTGAACCGGCTGTGCCCAGATTTACAGTATCTCCACTCCACTGGATGAGCAATGAAGACACAATTGGACAGCAGCATTGTCAGTCTGGGGAGAGGGTTGTGTTATGCCCCGTACACACGGTCGGATTTTCAGACGGAAAATGTCCTATCGGACCATGTTGTCGGAAATTCAGACCGTGTGTGGGCTCCGTCGGAATTTCCCACGGAAAAAGTTTGAGATCCTGCTCTCAAATTTTCCAACAACAAAGTCCTATCGGACTTTTTCCGATCGTGTGTAGCGAATTCCGACAGACAAAGTGCCACGCATGCTCAGATAACATTACAAGACCAAAGCTATTGGCTACTAGCCTCTACTTAGTCCCGTCGTTAGCAACGAACGTCACCACGTTCAGAATGATCGGATTTTCCGACAACTTTGTCCGACCGTGTGTATGCAACACCAGTGTCGGACAAAATCCGTCGGAAAAAATCCGACAGATTTTGTGGTCGGAATTTCCGATTGTGTGTACGGGGCATCAGGTGCATTAACAGATTTAGATGGACTTGACTAACAAATTTAAGTTAACACTTTTTAAGCAGTTACCGAAACTGTTTTTTTTTTTTTCTTTCTTTTGGTTAAAAGTTTTACACAAATAAAAGCCGACCATTGTAAGAAGTGTTATATGGTTTATCTCGACCCTCAACTGCCAGGGAATTTAAAAATAACAGGTTTACTGGCTGGTGAAACAGGTGAAAATAAAGGACAAAAATATAACTAATGCAGCCACCACATGTGAGAACTGTTAAGCCGTGATATAATATGCTTTTGTGTATGGCTTGAATACTGCTTTAAAAAAACTAAAAAGTTACCAGCCTTCATAGAACCCATCCTGAGTTCCAAATTGTTAAATAACTACAGCAGACTGAACACCAACATATAAACTTGAAATTTGACAGCAATGTGTAATAGATTCATAATATATAATTCAAATGTATTACAGAAAATGAACAGAGCTGTGTCAACTGAAAAAAGGGTTATCTATACCTGAATGTTTTCATTGTTTTGCACTAATAAATAATCTGTTCAGGTTCATACAATGTACCATCCAAGCATTTGGATCTTTATCCCTTTGTAGAATAGATTTACTAAGACATTACACATACAGAATCTAGTGCAGCTTTGAATAGTAACCAATCAACTTCTAGGTTTTATTGCGAAAGCTAAATTGAACAATCTGAATTTAGAAGCTGATTGGTTACTATGCACAGCTGCGACAGATTCTGTGTGCACCAGTCTTAGGCCCCTTTCACACTGGGGCGGGAGCCGCGGTGACGGTAAAGCAGCGCTATATTTAGCGCTGCTTTACCGCGGTTTTCGGCCCCTCGCAGTGCGGTTTTACCCCCCGCGAGCAGCCAAAAAAGGGTTAAAATCCCCCGTGGTATTACCGCGGTGTCCCATTGAAATCAATGGGTAGGAGCGGTATAGGAGCGGTGAATACACCGCACCTATACCGCTACAAAGATGCTGCTAGCAGGACTTTTTTTACCGTCCTGCTAGCGCACCGATCCAGTGTGAAAGCCCGCCTGCTTTCACACTCGAGTGAATGGGGCCGTTTTTTTAAGGAGGTGTACAGGCGCTATTGTTGGCGCTGTACCGCCTGAAAACCGCCCCAGTGTGAAAGGGGCATAAGTAAATATCCCCCTTGTGTTCAAATCTAGTTTACTATTGATAAGATCTGAAAACACAGACAGGGCTAATTGTGGAAATTAGAATACATACATAGAAGGGGAAGATAGGTAGGATTTCTAAGCAAGAAACAAGTAAGCAGAATGTGTTGCTCGTATTTTATGTTTTGCTATCTTAATGGGTACAAATAACAAATACTGTATAACATAGTAATTTTTACAATTTGGGTTTAAAAGTGGAAATGCTCTTTAAGATTTAGATACTTTTAAGATAACTGGTAAAAATGAACTACTATTTTAAAATTAAGAATATTTTATAGGTAAACAGATCGTCATCAACACACAATGAGTCAAGTAGGAGACAAGCCGTATCAATGCTCCGAGTGCCAGAGAAGTTTTATTCTTAAGTCAAGACTCCGTGTTCATCAGAGGATTCACACTGGAGAGAAACCATTTACATGTTCTGAATGTGGCAAGTCCTTTTCACTGAAGGCAAATCTTGCTAAACATGAAAAGATTCACACAGGAGAGAGGCCATTTTCTTGCTCAGAATGTGACAAATGCTTTTTACAGAGGTCAGAGCTTCTTCAACATGAAAATATTCACACAGGAAAGAAGCCATTTTCTTGCTCTGAATGTGAAAGCGTGTTTTTATGGAAGAAATCGCTAATCATTCACCAGAGGGTACACACAGGAGAGAAGCCATTTAATTGTCCAGAATGTGACAAATGCTTCAGCTCGAAGAATAATCTTATTTCCCACCAGAAGACTCACACAGGAGAGAAGCCATTTAAATGTTCAGAATGTGACAAATGCTTCTCACATAGTCATCATCTTGTTGAACACCAGAGAATTCACACAGGAGAGAAACCATTTAAATGTTCAGAATGTGAAAAGTGCTTTTTACGACATACTACTCTTACTACTCACCTGAAGACTCACACAGGAGAGAAACCATTTAAATGTTCAGAATGCGGCAAGTGCTTTTCACAGAAGGCACAATTTGTTCAACATGAAAAGATTCACACAGGAGAGAAACTATTTTCTTGCTCTGAATGTGAAGAAGTGTTTTCAATGAAGAGATTACTAATCGAACACCAGAGGATTCACACAGGAGAGAAGCCATTTTCTTGCTCAGAATGTGACAAATGCTTTGCACTGAGGGAATATCTTAGTCAAAAATGTGACTGTCAAAACTAGGTACCCCCCCAAAAAAATGACATGCCATGTCAGGGGGCTAGGACTCTTTAAACCAGAAGTTCAACTTTTGGGTGGTACTCCTCTTTAAGAAACAACAGTTCAAGTCTTCATGGTTAAAGGTTTGTGTCTTTAGGCTCGAAAACCATACATTTTTAGGAATATTGGACAATTTTGCAAGAAGATCTCAAGCCTGTGACATTTTTCCAACAAATCCACATATAACCCTGTAGGAGGGCAAAAACTGTGAAGGACATGTTATTCTATACCCATTGCATTAAGAAGCAACAAATACATTATTAGGTACAGTTTCCCCTTTCTGTTCATAAATGTGTGGACATTGTAAGGCTTGTGTTTTTTCATGGTTGACAAAGTATTTCAGGATCTTAAGTGGGGGAGACAGTTTGAGATACAAGATTTCATAAACTGTGGTATACTGCATTGCTATACAAAATGGGGCATTTTCTTTGTATAATCAATAGGTTGCCTTAAAGGATAGTTTCCGCTTTCTACAACAAATAATGGACATATTTTTGCAGGTAAAAAATGTGCATTTATTCTTTTTTGTATTAGGGGCCTTTAAAGCATTGCACCAACCAGCTGATGCCATGCAGGTCTCCTGCACACTGTCAGTGTATTTGCTCCCGTTGATATTCGCTGACAGGAAGACTCAATGAACTACTACAGTGCTCAACAGTGCAGTGCTAGTTCATTGAGAACTACAAGCTGACAGTCACTAAGGCTGTTGGAACTTGTAGTTTTTCATTCACAGAGCACAGTGAATGAGTGACGTGGCCGGGCGGGTGAAGCCCTGCACAGCCAAATTATTTTTACATTTTGACAGCTAGAGGGGAGAGAAGATCCTGCTAGCTGTCAGAGTGGTGGAGTCGGGGGGAGTGGGGGCTGGTCCTTTCATAACATGTTACATCCTGAGTATGGGTTTAAATTGTAACATGTTATAAAAAATGTACTTATCCTTTAACCACTTCAATACAGGGCATTTTCACGCCCTTCCTGCCCAGACCAATTTTCAGATTTCAGAGCTGTAACATTTTGAATGACAATTAAGCTTTCTTTTGGTGGTATTTGATCACCTCTGCGGTTTTTATTTTTTGCGCTATGAACAAAAAAAGACAGACAATTTTGAAAAAAACACAATATATTTAACTTTTTGCTATAATAAATATCCCAATTTAAAAAAAAAATATAAAAAATGTCTTCCTCAGTTTTGGTCAATTTGTATTCTTCTACATATTTTTGGTAAAAAAAAAGAAAAATCACAGTAGGCGTATATTGATTGGTTTGCGCAAAAGTTATAGCATCTACAAAATAGGGGATAGATTTATAGCATTTTTATTATTATTTTATTTTTACTAGCAATGGTGGCGATGTGCGTGATATTGCGGCAGACATATCGGACACTTTTGACACTATTTTTGGACCATTCACAATTACAGGTGGTCCCGGGTTACAAACAAGATAGGGTCTGTAGGTTTGTTCTAAAGTTGAATCTGTTTGCAAGTCGGAACAGATACAGGCATACCCCACTTTTAAGTACACAATGGGGTTTATTTACTAAAACTGGAAAGTGCAAAAACAGGCTCACTTCTGCATAGAAACCAATGAGCTTCTAACCTCGGCTTGTTCAATTAAGCTTTGGTAATAAAACCTGGAAGCTCATTGGTTTCTATGCAGAAGTGAGCCTGATTTTGCACTTTCCAGCTTTAGTAAATAAACCCCATTGTGTACTTAAAAGTGGGGTATGCCTGTATATTTTTTAAGTGTAGCTCCAGCTAAAAAAATATTTTTAATCTTTTTGAATAGCATAGGGTAGGGTCAATACCCCTGTAATGTTTAGTTTGCTGTCTGTGCCCCTGTTCAGAAGATTTTACCTCACCTTCTGTCCCTGTGACAATTGGATTTTGAACATTTTGGGTTGTGGAAAAAAGCCTTGGTGATAAAGCATCAGTGGAGACACCTTTTCCCCATAATAACTCTTATTATGGGGAAAAAAACACAGTCGGAATTCTCGTCGGAAAAAGCTCTGATGGTTATCCCAGTCGGAATTCTGACTGAATTTCGCTCAAATTGTCTTGCCTACACGCGGTCACACCAAATTCCGACGGTCTGTAACACAGCGGCATAAAACACGTTCGATAGCACTATAGAAGGGAAGTTTAATGCTTCCGAGCATGCGTCGAATTGTTTCCGAGCATGCGTCGGAATTGCATACACACGATCGGAAAATCCGATAGAAAGGTTTTCCGTCGGAAAAATTGAGAACAGGTTCTCAATCCAAAGTCCGTCGGAAATTCCGACAGAAAAAGACCGATGGGCATACACACGGTCGGAAAATCCGTTGAAAAGCTCCCATCGGACTGTTTCCATCGGAAGTTCCGACCGTGTGTACGCCGCATTATAGGAGTGAATTTCCCTTCCTAGGGGTGGATTTCCTCTCACTTCCTGTTGTCTCCCTCCGTTTGTAAGTAGAAGTCGTTTGTAAGTCGGATATTTGTAACTAGGGGTCCACCTGTATACAGCTCCACCCCCTCCTCCTCTATGCCCTCCTCTGCTGAATTGTCCTATGAACCCCCAGTACCCCCCTAAGCGTTACAAAAAGTGCCATGCAGTGCTTTAGCTGGTCTGTGTAGGGGATAGGACCCACACCGGAGCAGAAATTTTTGCAGCTCTATAGGGCAGGCCCAGAGGTGGTTCACACCATGCCAGCTGGAGCCAGAAATGGTGTGCGATAATGGCACAAACCTCCTGTCCGCCCTTAGACAGGGAAAGTTGACACATGTGCCATGTCCTCAATTTGGTGGTGCAACGTTTCTTAAGCAGGTACCCAGGGTTGGAAGATCTGCTAATGCAGGCCAGAAAAGTCTGTAGCTATTTCAGGTGGTCATACACAGCCAGTGCTTGGTTTGCTGAAATTCTGCAGGAATTCTACCTGCCTGATTTGTGACATGCCCACAAAGTGGAACTCTTTGGCAATGCTGCAGTGATTGCACATGCAGCAGAGGACTGTCAACGAGTACCTGTGTGAGTATGGCACAACAACAGGCTCAGGCCAGCTTGGCTTTTTTTCCCCATGCCAATGGCTGCTGATAAAGGATGCATGCCCTGTACCGTCACCATTTAAGGAGGCCACAAGTATGGTGAGCCGTGAAAATGCATGCATCAGTGACACAATCTCTGTTGTGTTCCTGCTGGAGCATACTCTGCATGGCATTATGGACAGGGCAATCAAAGCAGAGCAGCGGGAGGAAGAGGAGGACTTTGTTTCCTCTCAAGACCTGCTTTATGCAGACACCATTCTTGCGACGCCACAGAACGCACAAGATGAGGAGGAGGATTCTGGCAGTTTTGGAGGCATCTAAGCAGAGGAAGACATATTTCAAACCTTAGGAGATGGTTTTCTGTCCCCAGAACCCTTGGGAGTAGTACATGGCTGGGAGGAAGCAGTTTCAGTAACCCCGACTCTGCCTCTCATGCCTCTCCATTAGTGCAGACCCCCCTCACAGCAGATCACCCCCTCTCCATCAGTGCAGACCCCCCTCAGGGCAGACCACCCCCTCTCCATTAGTGCAGATCCCCCTCAGGGCAGACCACCCCCCATCAGTGAAGACCCCCCTCAGGGCAGACCACCCCCCATCAGTGCAGACATTAAACTTTACAGACCTCAGAACATTGCGGGATACAGAGACAGCCAGCGAGAAGCGAGAGATGTGTAGGGGTGCGGACCTCGCAGCGTTAATGGTGCCGCTGCCCACAGGTGTCACCCCTCTGATGGGTGTGGCCCGCACCCCCCGCCCCCCCCCCCCTAGCGACGCCACTGGACATCCCGAAAAAGTCTTGCAGCTGTAATTGCAGTGAAAGGGGGTTCTACAAAGTATTGACTCAGGGGGGCTGAATACAAATGCACACCACACTTTTCACATTATTTATTTGTAAAAAAAATTGAAACCCGTTTATCATTTTCCTTCCACTTCACAATTATGTGCAACTATTTGTTTGTCTATCACATAAAATCCCAATAAAATACATTTATGTTTTTGGTTGTAACATGACAAAATGTGGAACATTTCAAGGGGTATAAATAATTTTTCAAGGCACTGTAGGTGGTCAAGGCTCACTAATGCACATGGGGAGCCATGGCTGGTCCGTTTAGTCTGATCCAATAGAAGAGCTACTGTAGCTTAAATTTCTGAAAAAGTTAATGCTGGCTTTTATAGAAAGCAGAGTGTTAGAGCAACACAGTGCATTGCAATTTGTTGGTTATGGGACTACGTAGCTGCAGACTGGCCAGGGTGTCCATGCGGACCTGTGTCCACAGTCAAAAGTGACTACAATGGGTAAATCGGCATCAGAACTGCACCACAGAGCAATGGAAGAAGATGTCTTTGAGGTGTTGACTTGGCCTCTAAATTCTCCAGATCTCAATCCAATAAAGCATCTGTGGCACTTGCTGGAAAAACAAGTCACATCCATGGAGGCCCCACTTTGCAACTTTAAGAACTTAAAGGATTTGCTACTGACAGCTTGGTGCCAGATACCAGAGCATACCTTCAGCCGCAAAGGGGCAAGGCTGTTTTGGCAGCAAAAGGGGGACCTACTCAATATTAGGTGGGTGGTCATAATGGTATGGCTGAGAGAGAGAGAGACAGAGCAAGAGTAACAGCGACTTAAAGTGTTATTAAACCCAGTAATATGAAAATAGTTCATCTGTCCCCCCACAGTGCCCACAGCTTATAAATCTTCTTTTTATATTAAAATATTACCATTATATACCTTTTTGGCTGATCTGTATACCACGTTCAGTGATAAACTGCACGGTTTCTCCAGTGCTGAGAGTTCAGATGGGAGGAGATTTTTCCTCCAGCCTGTATATCATGTGACCTGGCTAGCTCTGAGAACAAGTAACTGTTCTCTCCAGGATAAAAGACACAACTGAGCATGTGCAGGTTGGCTACTGCCTGTGTGTTAGCTGGCCTTCCCCTGATAGACAGTGCAGGAGGGAAGGATCTGTGCCTACAGGATAAAGCAGCCTTTTTACACAATGTTCCACAGCGAGTAACAAGCATGCTATGCTGCATCCACAGACAGATTTTATGTTGTGGGTTTAGTAACACTTTAAGCTGCCCATACAGTAGTCATTTTGTTTTCTCTCAGACAGTGGGTTGATTGAAAAAAAAAAAAGACTTGATTCTCCCATTCACACATTTAGATGGATGGGGGGATCCTTCCCACTGACACATTGTATTCTGACAGTGAGGAGACTTCCCCACCATCTGAATACAGTGATCAGTGCTTCAGACTTTTATAGCCTGCAGCCAGCGATCGAATAGCTAAAATCCAACAAGGCGGATGTACAGAAGTCAATCTACCTACCATTCAACCACAGGGCCCATACGTGGATTGACATTTGGATTGGAA
Organism: Lithobates sylvaticus; assembly: GCA_028564925.1. Lineage (NCBI taxonomy): Eukaryota > Metazoa > Chordata > Amphibia > Anura > Ranidae > Lithobates > Lithobates sylvaticus. Next base: position 73,601,332 of record CM053029.1, read on the forward strand.
TTTGTCCGGTCCCTGCTGAACCAGCAGAATTTCGGTCCATGTATGCAGAGAGAGAGATAGAGAGAAGGACACAGGGGCTGTGCCAGGTAGGCCTGGGCACACCCTAATCAATATGTGCTGTGCCGATTCCCCCCAATCATCGTAGCTATATGTCGGCTCGTGGGATTGGGATAGCAGGCTTTACAGCAGGGGTGCCGATGCTCGTGGCCGACAGTCGCGATGACCGCCGGCCACGAGCGATCGCCAGCACGAGGGACAGAACACAGAAGTGTGTGTGTAAACACACAAATCCGTGTTTTGTTCTGAGAGGAATGACAGATCGTCAGTTCCTATTAGCTAGAAACCACGATCCGTCACTTCCTCTAGTCAGTCCCCTCCCCCTTCAGTTAGAATCACCTCCCAGGGAACACAGTTAACCCCTTGATCGTCCCCTAGTGTTAACCCCTTCCCTGCCAGTGCCATTTTTACAGTAATCAATGCATTTTTATAGCACTGATCGCTGTATAAATGCCAATGGTCCCAAAAATGTGTAAAAATTGTCCGATGTGTCCGCCACAATGTCGCAGTCACGATAAAAATTGCAGATCACCATCTTTACTAGTACACAAAAAAAATAATAATAAAAATGCTATAAATCGATCCCCTATTTTGTAGACGCTATAACTTTTGCGCAAACCTATAAATATACGCTTATTGCAATTTTTTTTACCAAAAAAATGTAGAAGAATACATATCGGCCCAAACTGAGAAAAAAATAGCTTTTTTAGGAAAAAATGGGGATATTTATTACAGCAAAAAGTACGAAAATATTGTTATTTTTTTTTCAAAATTGTCGCTCTTTTTTTGTTTATAGCGCAAAAAATAAAAGCCGCAGAGGCGATCAAATACCACCAAAAGAAATCTCTATTTGTGGGGAAAAAAGGACGCCCATTTTTTTTTTTTTTGGGTGCAATGTCGCACAACCGCGCAATTGTCAGTTATAGCGACGCAGTGCCGAATCATAAAAAATGGCCCGGTCATTCTGCAGCCAAATTTTCCAGTGCTGAAGTGGTTAATCACTGCTGGGTTTTTATTTTTTACATAAATGATAGAAAATAAAAAAGACCGAAAATTTTGAAAAAAAAAAAAGGTTTTCTTAAGCCTCGTACACACAATCCGATTGTTGGAAGGGGATTGTCTGTTGACAGACTGTTGTCCTAAATTCTGACCGTTAGTACGCTCCTTTTGACAATTGTTGTCCAACTTTCGGCCAACAAATGTTGGATGACATGCTAGTAAATTTTTGGCAGACAACGGTCTGTTGTCAGATTTTCTGATGGTCTGTACACAAGTCCGTCATGCTCACCAAACATGAAATTAACAGAAGGGGCCCAAAGGGTGGCGCTCAAGAACTGAAATTCCTCGTAGTACATCACTACGTTCGTGTTTGTTGGCCGTCAATTGTGTACCGTTAGTATGCAAGGTAAGATCCTGGCACCTGCCCTTAAAACAAAAATCTGATGCTCAGTTGGCCAACAATTGCATCGTGTGTACAAATTTTGTAAATAAGTAATTTTTCTCCTTCACTGATGGGCACTGATGAGGTTTCACTTATTTATATAGCGCTGTCAATTTACACAGCGCTTTACATATACATTTAACAGCCCTCAAAAATTACACTCGCACACTCGCATTTTGCGAGTGATTTTTGAGGGCTGGCGAGGAGAAGAGAGGAGAGCTGCCACTGGTAGATCACAGCAGGGAACATTCAGACTTTTGTTTCATAAGCTGTGAGTGTTCCCCCGCCGTGCGCCGTCACATAAGCTCCTCCCCTTTTCCGGGACTTTGATAGACAGATCACCCGTCCAATCCTAGGACGGGTGACATGTATCAAACTTCCCCGGACAAGGGGAGGGGCTTATGTGACGGCGCACGGCGGGGGAACACTCACAGCTTATGAAACAAAAGTCTGAATGTTCCCTGCTGTGATCTACCAGTGGCAGCTCTCCTCTCTTCTCCTCCACAGGTAGGCAGCACATGGGGGACACAGGCTGCAAATGGGGGGGAGACACAGGCTGCACATGGGGGGGAGACACAGGCTGCACATGGGGGGGACAGACACTGGCTGCACATGGGGGGGGGGGGACACTGGCTGCACATGGGGGGGGACACTGGCTGCACATGGGGGGGACACAGGCTGCACATGGGGGGGACAGACACTGGCTGCACATGGGGGGGGGGGGACACTGGCTGCACATGGGGGGGGACACTGGCTGCACATGGGGGGGGGACACTGTCTGCAAATGGGGGGGGGGACACTGGCTGCACATGGGGGGGGGACACTGGCTGCACATGGGGGGGGACACTGGCTGCACATGGGGGGGGACACTGGCTGCACATGGGGGGGGGACACTGGCTGCACATGGGGGGGGACACTGGCTGCACATGGGGGGGGACACTGGCTGCACATGGGGGGGACACTGGCTGCACATTGGGGGGGACACTGGCTGCACATGGGGGGGGACACTGGCTGCACATGGGGGGGGACACTGGCTGCTCATGGGGGGGGGGACACTGGCTGCTCATGGGGGGGACACTGGCTGCTCATGGGGGGGGGGACACTGGCTGCTCATGGGGGGGACACTGGCTGCACATGGGGGGGACACTGGCTGCACATGGGGGGGACACTGGCTGCTCATGGGGGGGACACTGGCTGCACATGGGGGGGACACTGGCTGCTCATGGGGGGGGACACTGGCTGCTCATGGGGGGGACACTGGCTGCTCATGGGGGGGACACTGGCTGCACATGGGGGGACACTGGCTGCACATGGGGGGGACACTGGCTGCACATGGGGGGGGGACACTGGCTGCACATGGGGGGGGACACTGGCTGCACATGGGGGGGGACACTGGCTGCACATGGGGGGGACACTGGCTGCACATGGGGGGGGACACTGGCTGCACATGGGGGGGACACTGGCTGCACATGGGGGGGACACAGGCTGCACATGGGGGGGGGACACAGGCTGCACATGGGGGGGACACAGGCTGCACATGGAGGGGGCACAGGCTGCACATGGGGGGGACACAGGCTGCACATGGGGGGGGGACACAGGCTGCACATGGGGGGGGGACACAGGCTGCACATGGGGGGGACACAGGCTGCATTAACATTAAGGTTGTTAATATTTTTATAACTTAATTGCATAAAACATTAAAGGTGTCATTTAATGAGATAATTTATGAGGGCGGGTTTAGGGGCGGGGCAGGGTAGGGGTTGGGCGGGGCAACTGGTGGCGAGTAACCCTTAAGGCCTGGCTAGTAGCTCAGGACTTGAAATTTTGAGCCCTGCATTTAACATTCACATCAGTCCCTACCCTCAAGGAGCTTACAATCCAAGGCACCTAACTCACATTCATACATACTAGGGCCAATTTAGACAGAAGCCAATTAACCTACCAGTATGTCTTTGGAGTGTGGGAGGAAACTGGTGCACATGGAGGAAACCCAGACAGACACAGGGAGAACATGCAAACTCCAGGCAGGTAGTGTTGTGGTGGGGATTTGAACCAGTGACCCATTTTACTGCTAGGCAAGGGTGCTACCCACTACACCACTGTGCCACGCTACTTATGGGTACTGATTACGTGGCACTGATGAGGAGGCACTAATATGCCACACTGATGGGCACTGATAGGTGGCACTGACTGGCATCACTAATGGGCACTGATCAGTGTCACTGATGATCAGTGCCCTGATTACCTGTCCGGGTGTCCCCTGCGAGGAGATGCCGCTGATTGTCTCTCCTTGCCACACACTCTGTCAGTGTGAGGCGATGAGAGCCAATTACCGCACTTCCGCATTTACATGTGACCGGCTGTGATTGGACACAGCCGATCAAGTGGTTAAAGAGCCACTTTATTGGCTCTTTACAGAGATTGGGGTCGCGCCGTGTCCTAGGAACACAGAGTGGCCGCGTCCCCCCATGCCCCCGTGAGAGCGGCCGTTCTGGGGCAACGTCATATGACATCCACCCAGAATGAGAGCTGCACCTCTCCTCTGTCGTTTGACGGTGGGCGAGTGGCAAGTGGTTAAGAACACTAGATGCAGTGCGAATTCACTGCAATTCCGCTCCGCATCAAAATCGCAACCTGTTAATGCGAACTGATTGCGAGGTGTATGTTAAGTCAACGACACCACACAATCAGTTTGCAAAACGCAACCCGATTTGCAGAATCGATTCGCATGGGTATTCACATTCCGGTGTGGACAAAAGGAGGGTCCTGCACGAGTCTAGCCCGAATGCTATGCGAAGAGGACATCCATTTTGTTTGGGAGCCACGTCGCACGGCCGCACGATTGTCAGTTAAAGCGACGCAGTGCCGAATCGCAAAAAAATGCTCTGGTCTTTTGTCAGCCAAACGGTCCAGGGCTTAAGTGGTTATAGGCATTTCTTTGAAGGCAAAAAAATTTGTTCGGACAACAAAGTTTCCAACACCAAGCGTGGCTAAACTCGTGTTTAGCCGCGTTTTGTTTACAGACGTTTTTTTAATTATTGGCTATTTGGAAAAATGCTTCAAACGCTTCTAAATGCAATGTAAACACAGCAAAAATGACGTTTTAAATGTGGGTTACTATCTGTCAAGTTAAATTGTTCAGGAGAGGTTGTAAAAACTTCCTGTGTAGAAAAAGAAACGCATATGTAATGGAGTTGATTTACTAAAGGCAAATAGACCGTGTACTTCGCAAAGTGCAGTTGCTCCAGAGATTAGTAAATGAGCAGAATCTCTGCTGACTTCCACCATCCAATCATGTGCGAGCAAAAATGCATTTTTTTTTTATTTTCTTTGCATGTGATTGGGTATTCTTTGCGAAGTGAACCTCATTTACTAAGCTCTAGCGCAATTGCACTTGCAGAGTGCTCTAGTTGCCTTTAGTAAATCAACCCCAATGTGTAGATATCAGTGAGGGGTTATATATCACACAGTCACATTCCCAGCAATGGCTGAGCTCTGTGTAGACGGCTCCCTCCTCCATTGTCTCCTCTGTGAATAGAAATGAAGGGAGGAGGGAGAGATGGAGATCACACAGGGAAGTTGGTTCATGGAGAACGCTGAGCATTGTGGGAAATGTAGTGTCCATGACCTGACTTGTATTACTTCCTGTATACACACAGGGCTGTCTGCACAACACATATTACAAATGAAGCCAGGGAGGACATCTCTGAATAGTAAGTGTCCCTGTATTGTGTCTATGCATGTGCAGGCAATGCCTTTTTGAGGCGCTCTTTGTGTTGTTTTTCATGCGTTTCATTTTTTATGTGTCTTTTGATTCATTGATTTTTTTTATTGGATGTGTTAATGGTAATAGGAGGAGGTGGCTGTTGTCATGCAGGAAAACGCACCAAAAACACACGTGTGTGCATTTTTGATGCAATTCCATTGAAGTCTATGGAGCCAAAAAACATACTGTTGCATGAAGTCTCTGCACCTTTCAAAAACAAAAATGCACTGGTTGAAGCTGTGTGGATATGAACGTGACCTGTAGGAGCTAATGTTAAACGGGCTGTGGTGCGTTTCTGCAAACGCACTGAAAACTGCGTAAGTGTGAACCTAGCCTTGGAGAATGTTCAACCAATAGAATTGTTTTTTTTTTCTATCTAAAAAGTCTAATACTACAGATCAGTGGTTTCCAAACTGAAGCCCTTTGCTTGCTTTTATCCAACCCTTGGGGTACTATTTTTAATTTCACCAACAATGGGGCACAACACCCTCCGAATGACACCAACAACGGGGCACAATTCCTCCCAGTGACACCCAGCGAAGGGGCACAATTCCTCTCAGTGACACCCAGCGATGGGGCACAATTCCTCCCAGCGACGGGGCACAATTCCTCCCAGTGACACCAAGCGACGGGGTACAATTCCTCCCAATGACACCCAGCGACGGGGCACAATTCCTCCCAGTGACACCCAGCGACGGGGCACAATTCCTCCCAGTGACACCCAGCGACGGGGCACAATTCCTCCCAGCGACGGGGCACAATTCCTCCCGCTGACACCCAGCGAGGGGGCACACTTCCTCCCGCTGACACCCAGCGAGGGGGCACACTTCCTCCCGCTGACACCCAGCGAGGGGGCACACTTCCTCCCGCTGACACCCAGCGAGGGGGCACACTTCCTCCCGCTGACACCCAGCGAGGGGGCACACTTCCTCCCTCTGACACCCAGCGATGGGGCATGATTTAATCCCACTGACGTTAGGACCTTTTCTACTCCCAATAACCATAGTCCAGCCCCCCTAAGGTCTGAAGAACAGTAAACTGGCCCTTTGTTTAGAAAATTTGGAGACCCTTGATTTAGATTAAGAACATTGGACCAGAGGAGGAAATGATGAGGAGTGTATGGAGATTCCATGTAATGATTCAGATACAGCAGAAAGGGAAGTGCTGTACAGAATAGCGCAGGGAATAGAACGGCATTACCTTAGTTACTCATTTACACAGGTTTCTAAAACGCAGTACTAAGATGTATACAGTGTGCAGTTTTAGGAGCATCTAAATGCAGCTCTATAGGAATCAGTGGGGCCACACACAGATTGTTACACTGTATTTATTATGTTTTAGTTACTATTATATTGTGAATTATTGCACTTTAAGTTTGTTTTGCAAATATCTACAGAGGTTTCCACCATCCCTGCTAAGTTTTTTTTTTTTATTTATTTTGTTTATCTTTCTTTTATTTTAATGTGTAATACATGTGAAGTCACATATTACTGCACTTGAAGTTAATTTGTATGGAAAATATATAGGAGGGGTTTCCACCATCCCTGCTAAGTTACATTTTTTTATGTTTTATTCTCAGTTTAATGTGTATTCTATGTGACATATGACAGAGACCAGTTATTGTGGTCATTTTTTAAGTTTGAGATTTCCATACATTAGAGGGTTCCACCCAAAGCTGCGCGATTAATCGTTAACAAAAAAAAAATTGTGATCTCGATTCAACCCCCCTCGCGATCTTAATCCAGCATTTACACGATTCATTCCTGTAAGTGCAGAGACTTCAGCGTTTGACTCACGGGCAGATTGCCGCAAATCTGCCTGCGATTTGAAAGCGCTGATGTGTGAATGGCAAATCGCATGACTCGCATTTGAGATGCCTTACATTTGAATGACACCTCAAATCGCAGGGCGTAGGCCTTCTGAGATTGTCGAACGATAAATCGCGTTGCAATCACGGCAACAGGCATTGTGGGAAGCATGTCACCCAAATAAAGTTCAGGAGCTACTGTTGAGCGACATGCTTCCCGTAATGCGTGTTGCCGCGCGATTTAGTGTGACAGAACCGCGCCGCAATTTGAGGTTGAGCTATGACTAAGCACCGTGTTCGGTGTGAAACATGTCAGTGGCTGTGCAGTTAGTCTGTACACAAGCCTAGATGCTATGATTTTATTACGTTTTTATTGAAATAAAGTTGAATAATTTGGAGTGCGGCTATCCAGCTACATCTTTTCTGCCGCAATTTGAGGTGTCGGTAAAAAATTAATGGCATCTCAAATGCGAGTCCTGCGATTTGCCATTCACATATCAGCGCTTTCAAATCGCAAGCAGATTCGTGGCAAATCTGCCCGCAATTCAAAACGCTGAAGTGTGAATGCAGCCGGAGGCCCCTTTCGCACATGCTGTCCGTTTATTTATTTTTCATTCATCCGTTGACAGATGAAATCTCTATGGAAAGACGGATATACAGTAAATGGATGATCATCCATTTACAACAGTTTCCATCCACGTCCGTCGTCATCCATTTTTTTAAAAACTGATCTAAGCTCTATATGCAGCTTTTAAAGCATTGCCTATGGATAGTAAAATTTACGTTGTTTGTCGCCGTTGAAGGGGGCGTTTGTAATTTTAAAGCGTGAAGTGTTTGATATCTATTTACTTGTCATAACGTTATATTTTAGATTGTACAGAAACCTCAGTTATGTATTGTGTGTTGTTTTTTTTTTTTTTTTTGCATTCGACTAAAAAAGGTTTGAAAAACCGCTGCGCAAATACCGTGTGGCATAAATTGCAACACCCACCAATTTATTCTCCAGAGCCTCTGCTTTAAAATATATATGTTTTAGGGGTTCTAAGTAATTTGCCATTAATTTGCCATTAAGTAATTTTCTAGCAAAAAAAAACTGATTGCTACATGCAAAAAAAAAAAAAGTGTCAGAAAAGGCTCTGTCTAGAAGTGGTTATAGAGTTAAATTGGGCAGTGAAGAGGTGACACATCACCTCCTCAACAACTGTCAAACACCTCTGAAAAGCAATCCAAGCATAAATATCATTTCAGAGGAGCAGCAGTCCCTGCCACACAAGTGGGCCCTAAGGGGAGGCTTAAGTCAGTGGTGGCCCGTCAATAGGGGGCGCAGAGGCACTGCCCCCCCAGAGCTACTCTTAAAGGGACCATTTTTTTTAAGTGTGTGCGGGGCGCCGGACACACAGGTGCTATGGGAAGCATGACACGTTTGCAATCACATGACTGTGGCTAAGAAGCTTTATTGGCTTTTGTTTAGAGTGTCCTTGGGGCGCAGAGTGATGTTCCCCCCAAACACTCCCACTGTAGCATTATGTTTCCTGTGGTGGGTGCGGCCCGTATGGTGGTGCTTTTATCGGATCCGCAGCGTCTCTTCTGGTTTCTTGAGTGACTCATCCCAGAACGCAAGGCCTGAGCAAAGGAGTTGGCCGATGAGCACCCCAGGGCATATTATTGCTGCTAGGGAAGAGTCAAGAGTGGATGGGCTTAGTTAGTTCTGATGTGATTAGCTGGTGCTGGACTTAAAACCTTCCAGAGGTGTCATTCTGGGACTCAGAGCATGGTGCCAGCAAAAAAAAAAACTGGCTATGTCAGCAAGGCTAGTGCAGTGGGCCACCACTGGCATTGTTGAAGCGCTGCATCACTGGGGAGTGGGGACCCTCATAATGGGCACAGCAGGTGTACAGACCTGGAAACTCTGCATAGGGATGGTCGGAACCCCTCCATAATCGGCACAGCAGGTGTACAGACCCAGGAACTCGGCACAGGGATGATGGGCACAGCAGTTGTACAGACCCGGGTACTCCGCACAGGGACGGGGGGAACCCCTCATAATGGGCACAGCAGCCAGCAGGTGTACATACCCTGGTACTCTGCACAGGGATGGTGGGAACCCCTCATAATGGGCACAGCAGCCTGCATGTGTACAGACCCATGAACTCGGCACAGGGATGGTGGGAACCCCTCATAATGGGCACAGCAGGTGTACAGACCCGGGTACTCGGCACAGGGATGGTGGGAACCCCTCATAATGGGCACAGCGGTTGTACAGACCTGGGTACTCCGCACAAGGACGGTGAGAACCCCTCATAATGGGCACAGCAGCCAGCAGGTATACAGACCAGGCTACTCAGCACAGGGATGGTGGCAACCCCTCATAATGGGAAAAGCAGGTGTACAGACCCAGGTACTCTGCACAGGGATGGTGGAACCCCTCTTAATGGGCACAGCAGCCAGCAAGTGTACAGACCCGGGTACTCGGCACAGGGATGGTGGGAACCCCTCATAATCTGCACTTCAGCCAGCAGGTGTACAGACCCAGGTACTCGGCACAGGGATGGTGGGGACCCCTCATAATGGGCACAGCAGATGTACAGACCCAGGTACTCGCACAGGGACGGTGGGAACCCCTCATAATGGGCACAGCAGCCAGCAGGTGTACAGACCCCGGTACTCCGCACAGGGATGGTGGGAACCCCTCATAATGGGCACAGCAGCCAGCAGTTGTACAGACCCAGGAACTCGGTACTGGGACAGCGGGAACCTCTCATAATGGGCACAGTAGCCAGCAGTTGTACAGACCTGGGAACTCGGCACAGGGATAGTGGGAACCCCTAATAATGGGCACAGCAGTTGTACACACAGGGGTACTCCGCACAGGGATGGTGGGAACCCCTCATAATGGCCACAGCAGCCAGCAGTTGTACAGACCCAGGAACTCGGCACAGGGATGGTGGGAACCCCTCATAATGGGCACAGCAGGTGTACAGACCTAGGTACTCAGCACAGGGACGGTGGAACCCCTCATAATGGGCACAGTAGCCAGCAGGTGTACAGACCCAGGTACTCGGCACAGGGAGGGTGGGGACCCCTCATAATGGGCACAGCAGGTGTACAGACCCAGGTGCTTGTCACAGGGATGGTGGGAACCCCTCATAATGGGCACAGCAGATGTACAGACCCGGGAACTTGGTACTGGGACAGCGGGAACCTCTCATAACGGGCACAGTAGCCAGCAGTTGTACAGAATCGGGAACTTAGCACAGGGATGATGGGGACCCCTCATAATGGGCACAGCAGGTGTACAGACCCGGGTACTCTGCATAGGGATAGTGGGAACCCCTTATAATGGGCACAGCAGATGTACAGACCTGGGAACTCGGTACTGGGATGGTGGGAACCCATCATAATGGCCACAGCAACCAGCAGTTGTACAGACCCAGGAACTCGGCACAGGGATGGTGGGAACCCCTCATAATGGGCACAGCAGCCAGCAGTTGTACAGACTTGGGAACTCGGCACAGGGATGGTGGGAACCCCTCATAATGAATACAGCAGGTGTACAGACCCGGAAACTCAGCACAGGGTCAGTGGGAACACCTCATAATGGGAACAGCAGCCAGCAGGTATACAGACCAGGCTACTCGGCACAGGGATGGTGAGAACCCCTCATAATGGGCACAGCAGGTGTACAGACCCGGGTACTCCACACAGGGATGGTGGAAACCTCTCATAATGGGCACAGCAGTTGTACAGACCAGGAACTTGGCACAAGGATGGTGGGAACCCCTCATAATGGGCACAGCAGGTGTACAGACCCAGGTACTCGGCATAGGGATGGTGGGAACCCCTCATAATGGACACAGCAGTTGTACAGAGCCGGGTACTCCACACAGGGATGGTGGAAACCTCTCATAATGGGCACAGCAGTTGTACAGACCAGGAACTTGGCACAAGGATGGTGGGAACCCCTCATAATGGGCACAGCAGATGTACAGACCCGGGAACTCGGTACTGGGACAGCGGGAACCTCTCATAATGGGCACAGTAGCCAGCAGTTGTACAGACTCAGGAACTTGGCACAGGGATGATGGGGATCCCTCATAATGGGCACAGCAGCCAGCAGGTGTACAGACCCAGGTGCTTGGCACAGGGATGGTGGGAACCCCTCATAATGGGCACAGCAGCCAGCAGGTGTACAGACCCATGAATTTAGCACAGGGATGGTGGGAACCCCTCATAATGGGCACAGCAGTTGTACAGACCCGGGTACTCCGCACAGGGATGGTGGAAACCCCTCATTATGGGCACAGCAGCCAGCAGTTGTACACACCCAGGAACTCGGCACAGGGATGGTGGGAACCCCTCATAATGGGCACAGCAGATGTACAGACCCGGGAACTCAGTACTGGGACAGCGGGAACCTCTCATAATGGGCCCAGTAGCCAGCAGTTGTACAGACTCCGCAACTTTGCACAGAGATGGTGGGACCCCTCATAATGGGAACAGCAGGTGCACAGACCCGGGTGCTTGGCACAGGGATGGTGGGAGCCCCTCATAATGGGCACAGCGGTTGTACAGACCCGGGTACTCGGCACAGGGATGGTGGGACCCCTCATAATAGGCACAGCAGGTGCACAGACCCAGTTGCTTAGCACAGGGATGGTGGGAACCCCTCATAATGGGCAAAGCAGGTGTACAGACCCGGGTACTCGGCACAGGGATGGTGGGAACCTCTCATAATGGGCACAGCAGCCAGCAGGTGTACAGGAAGGGGGTGAAAGTGCCCGGTGGATAAGTGGTTAATGGCCCCTACGGTCAATTTTTCTCCAACAATTGTGTCTTGGTATTTTTTTTGCAGCTTACCAGGGTATCATCTCTGAAGACACTGTGAACTTTTCACCAAGGATCGCTTTTTATTGACGTGGCAAGGGCTGCTGCCCATCTGATCAAGGCTTTAATTGGCCTGATCCCAGAGGCTAAGCAGGCTTGACTTTGGTTAGAACTTAAGTGGAAGTGTCCATTGATGTCCTGCCAGAACCGCGTCCCCCTCGGTCCACACCCAGCATGCTCTGTGATCATTCTGTTCTTTCGGACACAGCTGATCACGGATCAGGGTAAAGAGCCACTCACAGCGGCTCTTTACCACGTGATCAGCTGTGTCCAATCACAGCTGATCACGCTGTAAAAACTTGCTGGCTATCGGCATTCCTTTCCTCATGCTGTCACAGCATGAGGAGAGAGACGATCACCGGTAAGTGTGAAAGGGGACATCTACAGTGACAATCAGAGCACTGATCATCAGTGGAGCCCCAACAGTGCCCACCAGTGCTGCTTATTAGTGCCTCCTCATCAGTGCAGCAGAAAAATGACCTGTTTTGCAAAATGTTAAAACTGAAACTGGGAAAAGACGTTCTTTTTTTTTTTTCAAAATTTTGGGTCTTTTTTGTTTGTTTAGCAAAAAAAAAACAAAAAAACTCTGATTAAATACCACCAAAAAAAGCTCTATTTGTGTGAAACAAAAGATAAAAATTTAGTTTGGGGACAGTGTAGCACGACCGCACAATTGTCATTCAAAGTGTGACAGCGCTGAAAGCTGAAAATGGGCCTGGGCAGGAAGGGGGTGAAAGTGTCTGGCAGGTAAGTGGATGTAAACTCTTTACATATACCCAGTGAAGTGACTGGCTTCAGGTGATGCACAGAGATGAAACAAATCCTCCTACATAAGTTGTACCTGTTTATCTACATCCAGTCAAAGTGCAGAATTTGCACAGAATCTCTCAGCTCAGGAAAATCAGGGGACGAGGAGCTGGAGGTACATCAGCAAAAAGAGCTCTGAGATTGGAGGTAAGGGGCACACCCCCCTCCGCACAGCTCTTAGGAACATAGCTGAGGCTGTCAATCAGAGGCTGTGTGCTGGAGTTTTTTTTCCTCTGTCACCTGTTTATCTCTTGGTGTCAGGAAAACTTGTCAGAAGTGATTCATACTGATAGCGGAGGTCAAACGAGACAGCAGACAGAAATGACACTTAGTGCTCTGTACATCCACTTTAATGTGGTGTTGCCAAGGTTGTAACAATCTGCACAACTAGAGTGCTATGTTCTTGTTCTCCCCTGGAGGTGATTAATCATGAGCAGTGCGTTTGGTTTTCCTTAGATATGCACCGAAATTGGTGTTTTCAGCATTTTGCCGATAAAGAAAAGGGTTTTCGATAATGGCAGATTTTACCCAAATTTTCCTGTTCTTATGGTGTGTATTTCATAGGCCATGTGACTCAATAGTGTATGAGGCAAACAGTCTATGGCAGACGTTTTCGAAGTGAAGTATAGCGGGTTCAGCCACATATTTGTCTCTGATATCCATCCCTGCATTTTCCTCTCAAGAGTCTTTTTAGCTATCCATCTTTTGGAATGGTGTCATCCTGGATCTAAAGTGTTTGAGATATGTAATTCCACCTTCTTGGCCCATAAATGTGGGGCTTCCGGGCAACTTTACAGGTTCCTACCCTGGGACGGAGGGTTATGCATAGGATTTAGTCTTTTTTTTTAAATTTAAGACACCTCACTTGGCTGCCATCTTTAGAGTGTGTACCCTGAAAAACGAAACGCGTCGGTTGTCACACACTTGCTATACCTATGTACATTTGTCTGATTGTCTTGTACTGTTGATTTTAATCTATATGGCATCTTTTAACTAAATAAAACTGATGTTTTTTATGACGTGAGGGTTTTGTGTATTACCGTATTTATCGGCGTATAACACGCACCCCAAGTTTAGGAGGGAATTTTAAGGAAAAAAACTTGCATTTAAATGCCCATCAATGCAGCCTTATCAGTGTCCATTGCAGCCTTGCCCCCAGTGTCCATTGCAGCCTTGCCCCAGTGCAGCCTTGTCATTGCAGCCTTGCCCCAGTGCAGCCTTGTCATTGCAGCCTTGCCCCAGTGCAGCCTTGTCATTGCAGCCTTGCCCCCCAGTGCAGCCTTGTCATTGCAGCCTTGCCCCAGTGCAGCTTTGTCATTGCAGCCTTGCCCCAGTGCAGCCTTGCCACCAGTGTCCCTTGCAGCCTTGCCCCAGTGCAGCCTTGTCATTGCAGCCTTTCCCCAGTGCAGCCTTGCATTTAAATGCCCATCAATTTAGCCTTATCAGTGTCCATTGCAGCCTTGCCCCCAGTGTCCATTGCAGCCTTGCCCCAGTGCAACCTTGTCATTGCAGCCTTGCCCCAGTGCAACCTTGTCATTGCAGCCTTGCCCCAGTGCAGCCTTGTCATTGCAGCCTTGCCCCAGTGCAGCCTTGTCATTGCAGCCTTGCCCCAGTGCAGCCTTGTCATTGCAGCCTTGCCCCAGTGCAGCCTTGTCATTGCAGCCTTTGCCCCAGTGCAGCCTTGTCATTGCAGCCTTGCCCCAGTGCAGCCTTGTCATTGCAGCCTTGCCCCAGTGCAGCCTTTTCATTGCAGCCTTGCCCCAGTGCAGCCTTGTCATTGCAGCCTTGCCCCAGTGCAGCCTTGTCATTGCAGCCTTGCAGTGCAGCCTTGTCATTGCAGCCTTGCCCCAGTGCAGCCTTGCCACCAGTGTCCCTTGCAGCCTTGCCCCAGTGCAGCCTTGTCATTGCAGCCTTTCCCCAGTGCAGCCTTGCCCCCCCCCAGTGCAGCCTTGCCCACAGTACAGCCTTGTTATTGCAGCCTTGTCATTGCAGCCTTGTCATTGCAGCCTTGCCCCCAGTGTCCCGTGCAGCCTTGCCCCCAGTACAGCCTTGTCATTTCAGCCTTGCCCCCAGTGCAGCCTTGTCCCCCAGTGCAGCCTTGTCCCCATTGCAGCCTTGTCATTGCAGCCTTGCCCCCATTGCAGCCTTGCCTTGCAGCCTTGTCATTGCAGCCTTGTCATTGCAGCCTTGCCCCAGTGCAGCCTTGCCCCCAGTGCAGCCTTGTCATTGCAGCCTTGCCCCAGTGCAGCCTTGCCCCCAGTGTCCATTGCAGCCTTGTCATTGCAGCCTTGGATAAATTTAAAATTGGCGCCGCCGAGATTGCCGCCAAGATGGGGCGGAGCGGAGCGAACGCCGACGAGATCGCAGGGACTGGGCGGAGCCGAGATACACATAGCCAAGTGTACTCAGCTCTTCTCGGCTCCGCTCACAGTCACGCTACGTTATGGTGTGGGGTTGTTTTTCATGGGCTGGGAACTCTTAAATCATCAGCATACCTAGTCATTTTGGACAATTTGATGCATCCAACTTTGTGGGAACAGTTTGGGCCTGCTCCAACATGACCTGTGCACAAAGCAAGGTCCATAAAGACACGGTTGATCGAGTTTTGGGGGGAGGAACTTGACTGGCCTAAACAGAGTTCTGGCCTCACCCCGACAGAACACCTTTGGGGTGATTTAGAGCGGAGTCAGACCTTGTCCAACATCAGTGCCTGACCTCACAAATGCTCTTCTGGAAGAATGGTCAAACATTCCCATAGACACACTCCTAAACCTTGTGGACAGCCTTCCTAGAAGTTGAAGCTGTTATAGCTGCAAAGGGTGGGCCAACTCAATATTGAACTCTACGGACTAAGACTGGGATGCATTAAAGTTCATGTGTGTGTAAAGGCAGGCGTCCCAATACTATTAGCAATATACTGTATTTTGCAAGTTTTTTTGGCGGTGGGGCATAAAAACATAAGGCTATTTTATTTTTTATTACATTTTTTTACTATTTAGGGTCAGTTTTCCTTTCATAATTCATTAATCCATTAATATTTACCACCCAGATGAAAGGCCAATCTCTCCTGAAGAAATAAAATATAAGGTATAATCCACCTGGATACACACGATCAGAAAATCGGAAGTAAAATTTTTTTGAATGATCTGCCGATTTTCTGATCGTTAGTACGGTGCTTTCAACAGCCTAAATTTTCGGATGACAAAAACTGAACGTGCAAGCTCTAAAAAATGTTGTCGTATGTGAACATAACGTCCGATTTTTCCTTTTAGCCACTTCTGACCGGCACACGACGATGTACGTCGGCAGAATGGCACGGACAGGCAAAAGGGTGTACAGGTACGTCCCTTTAAGATTGCCGCTGTGACATTGCGTGCGTGCTGCCGTCGGCACATTCCGGTCGGGACCCCCGTGAGGCCGGTCGCGGGTCCCGCAGACTCGATCGCTGCAGGGATACCCGTGATCGTCTCACGGGAAGGCTGAACGGGGAGATGCGGAAGTAAACAGCATCTCCCCTTTCTGCCTGGCAACTAGTGACACTGATCTCTGCTCCCTGTGATTGGAGCAGAGATCAGTGTACACTAAAACACAGCCACGCCCCCCCACAGTTAGTAACACGCCCCTAGGAACACTTAACCCCTACACTGCCACTCCCTGGTTATCCCCTTCACTGCCAGTGTCATTTACACAGGAATCAGTGCATTTCTATAGCTGATGACAATGGTCCCAAAAATGTGTCAAAATTGTCCGATGTGCCATAATGTCGCAGTCACAATAAAAATCGCTGATCGCCGCCATTACTAGTAAAAAAAAAAAAAATTATTAATAAAAATGCTATAAAACTATCCCATATTTTGTAAACGCCATAACCTTTGCGCAAACCAATCAATAATCGCTTATTGCGACTTTTTTTATTTTTTTTTTTTACCAAAAATATGTAGAAGAATATATATCAGCCTAAGGGAAAAAAAGTTTTTTTATATATTTTTGGGGGACATTTATTATAGCAAAAAGTTAAAAATAATGCTTTTTTTTTTTTTTTTTTTTTTTTTTTTTTCAAAATTGTCACACTTTTTTGTTTATAGCACAAAAAATAAAAATCGCAGAGGTGATCAAATACCACCAAAAGAAAGCTCTATTTGTGGGAAAAAAAGGACGTAAATTTTGTTTGGGAGCCACGTCGCACGACCGCGCAATTGTCAGTTAAACTGACGCAGTGCCGAATCGCAAAAAGTGTTCTGGTCTTAAGCTAGACAAAATGGTCCGGTCTGAAAGTGGTTAATTAGTACTGTTTTCATCCCAAAATAAAATCGTAAGAGCAAGACTACGCATGCTGAGCAACGAAAGAATACATACAAAACTATTCAACACATGACGTCACTTCTAAAGTTGTATTCTGTCGTACGCAAATTTTCATATGGTGAGTAACCTCTTCCTTTCGATATGAGACTAGCATGCAACAAAAATCGGATTAAAATTTGTCCGATAATCTGATTGTGTGTACGAGGCTTAAGTCGTTGCAGTGATTTTGTACAGTTTTACTATCACATGTCGAAGTTGCAAAATTTGGGTCTGGGCGTTCAGGTTTGTTTTTTGACCCCGGTCATGAAAGCGTTAAGCACTGCAATGTTTCACGCAGATGGTTTCAGCTGGAACGCAGAGAGCCGGAAACCCTCCCCCTGGCTGACACTTCACTTCCCATCCTTCTATCACATTCGCTGCTCGTCTTTATGACACACTGATGGACTGAACCCAGGGGACTTGCAGCTCTGCTGCTTAGAGGTAATAGGATTTTTCTTACTCCCTTTTTTCATCTGTGGGCAATCTTTTTATTTTCCAGTGTTTGATTCTTGGTAAGAATCTATATATGTGTTTTGTTACAATTATCATGTTGGCAAGCTTAGGACTTCTGATGACCAACATTAGACATGTACACAATAGAAAAATTTGTTTATTTTCGTTTCGTTTTTGTTCGTATCCGTTGATTCGTAACGATTCGTAAGTCGTCGGTGTTCGTATTCGTAGCGATTCGTATTTTCGTAAGAGTTATTTTTTCGTTGATTCGTTCTTCCGTTAGTTTAATTTTCGTTTATTCGAAATTCGGACGCATTCGTATTTTCGTAGATTTAGTTACATTTGTACTTTCGTTAGATTGATTTATTCGTACTTTCGTAACATTGTTTTCGTAGATTCGTAATCGGAGCATAATTCATAATTTTATGTAATGTGTATGCTATTATTACATTTTAAGAGACACGGAAAATTATGAATCGAAAAAAAAAGTTACAAATTTTTTCGTTCAATCCATTCGAAGCACGTTAAGCAGCGCCATTGTAAGAGACACGGAAAATTACCAATTCAACAAAAAAAAAAAAAGTTACGAATGTACGAATTTTTTCGTTCATTTTGATTTTCGTTGTTCCTGTTTTCGTTTTTCGGATTTTCTTCTTTCGTAGTTTCGTTGTTTCTAATTTGGTTATTTCGGATTTTCGTTGTTTTTCATATTCGTTCGATTCGAACATTCGTTAAAATTTTTAGCGAATCATTCGTACGATAACGAATGAACGAATATAACGAATTTTAAACGGAAAACGAAAAAAAAACGAAACGAATTGCACATGTCTAACCAACATTACTAGCACTATATCTTACTTCAAAATTTATAAACATAGTACCGTATATACTCGAGTATAAGCCGAGTTTTTCAGCACATTTTCTTTTTATGCTGAAAGTGCCCCTCTCGGCTTATACTCGAGTCAAGCACTTTTCTGCAGCAGAAAATGACATTTTTCGACCTGATTTGGGGCCCCGTATCTTGGGGCCACTTGGTGCTAGGAACCACAGATTAGGTATGCCAACCCATGGACCTAGCACTACAACATATCCAAAGATGGGGTTCCTAGCACTAAGTGGCCCCGAGATACTGGGCCCCAAAATCCGTTCGGAAAATGTCATTCTCTGCTGCAGAAAAGTGCTTGACATTTTCCGACCCGACTTTGGGGCCCGTATCTCGGGGATACTTGGTGCTAGGAACCCCAGCTTTGGTATTCAAACCCAGTGGAACTAGCACTATAAAGATGGGGTTCCTAACACCAAGTGACCCCAAGATACAGGGCCCCAAAGTCGGTCAACTGTGTCCATCTGCAGCAATGTTATTTCGGGACCCTTTGGGTTCAGAGACCCCATATTTTGTCTGCAGCTAGGGGGCATCTAGGAACCCTTAACTACCAAGTTTGAAGTTCGGGGGACCTATGGCTGCAAATGGGCACAGTGAGGCTGCAAATGGGCATTGTTGACCGTCTTTTCCACTTACAGTAGCTGCACATTTCTCACCCTAGACTTATACTCAAGTCAATAAGTTTTCCCAGTTGTTTGTGGTAAAATTAGGTGCCTCGGCTTATATTCGGGTCGGCTTATACTTGAGTATATAGGGTAGTTGTTTAAAGTTAATTTTTTTAAGTAATTTAATGATTATCATGCTTATCATGATTTTATGATTATCATGCTCCCTTTCTGAACTGTGTAATAAGATTTAGTGTCGGCTATTTTTTTTTTACTGGTAATGCCTTCTAATAATCTCCCTTTCATGATCATGTCTAAATGATTCAGTACAGTTTGGGGGTTTATGATTTCATTTGATTACTATATGGCTTTCTGTATAATTAAAGTGATTGTAAAGGATTGTTTTTTTTTTTTTTTGAAATAACAAACATGTCATACTCACCTCCACTGTGCAGCTAGTTTTGCACAGAGTGGCCCCGAACATCCTCTTCTGGGGTACCCCCTAGGAATAGCGCTCTACCAAGGGGGTTACCTTGCAAGCGTGCTCCCGAGTCCAGCATTTGCGTTCACAGACACGAATGCCGGACTCGGGCCCGCCCGCTTCATTGGATTTGATTGACAGCAGCGGGAACCAATGGCTGCGCTGCTATGAATTTATCCAATCAAGAGCCGGGACCCCGTGGAGAGAGGGACAGCACGTCCCAGTCAAAGAGATGAAGGGGCTCAGGTAAGTAAAATGGGCGGGGGGGGGGCTGGGGGGCTGGTGACTGCCAGGTATTTTTTCACCTTAATGCATAGGATGCATTAAGGTGAAAAAACATGAGGGTTTACAACCCCTTTAACCACTTCAGCCCCGGACCAATTGGCAGCCAAAGGACCAGGCCCCTTTTTGCGATTCGGCACTGCGTCGTTTTAACTGACAATTGCGCGGTCGTGCGACGTGGCTCCCAAACAAAATTGGCGTCCTTTTTTTCCCACAAATAGAGCTTTCTTTTGGTGGTATTTGATCGCCCCTGCGGTTTTTATTTTTTGCGCTATAAACAAAAATAGAGCGACAATTTTGAAAAAAATGCAATATTTTTTACTTTTTGCTATAATAAATATCCCCAAAAAATATATAAAAAAACATTTTTTTTCCTCAGTTTTCGGCCGATACGTATTCTTCTACATATTTTTGGTAAAAAAAATCCCAATTAGCGATTATTGATTGGTTTTGCGCAAAAGTTATAGCGTTTACAAAATAGGGGATAGTTTTTTTATAGCATTTTTATTAATATTTTTTTTTTTACTAGTAATGGCGGCGATCAGCGATTTTTATTGTGACTGCGACATTATGGCGGACACATCGGACATTTTTGACACATTTTTGGGACATTTGTCATTTATATAGAATTCAGTGCTATTTAAATAGCACTGATTCCTATGTAAATGACAGTTGTAGTGAAGGGGTTAACCACTAGGGGGCGGGGATGAGTCAGTGTGACGTGTTGTGTTTATTTTACTGTAGGGGGCGTGGCTGTACGTGTGACGTCATTGATCGGCGTTCCCGATGACAGGGAACCGCCGATCACTGACAGTCAGTGTAGGAAGCGCGGGGAGAGGTTTGTTTACACAAACCTCTCCCCGTTCTTCAGCTCCGTAACCCGATCGCGGGACACCAGCGGCGATCGGGTCCGCTGGTCCCGCGGCCGGGGTCACGGAGCTCCTGACCGGGTCGCGAGCGCGACCCACAGGCAGGCACATGCACGATCACGTACAGGTACGTGATTCTGCCTGCCCGTGCCATTTTTGCCGACGTATATCGTCGTTAGGCGGTCGGGAAGCGGTTAAAGTGTTACTAAGCCCAGGACCCTGCATTCACTATATCTGGTCTCCCACAGTACACAGGAAATGCAATTATTATAGTAAATATTAACTGCTAAATTACCTTTTCTCATCAGCAGTATATAGCAGTCCTGTGACTTCTATCAGTGTCTGGTTAAAGTTTATAGGAGGATTTTTTATTCTCCTCTTGCTGTCCTATGAGGCTGCATGACCCCTGACCCTCTGTCTGGACAGTGCTAATTGGCCCTGTGCTGATCACACGCACCTTTCCAAAAAAAAAAAAACCTGAGCATGTGCAGCGTGCCCCCCAAGGCTCTATTCTATCAACAGATGGATTGTGGACAGTGAAAGAAGGGAGGGGGGGAAACGGAGAAGACAGGCTCACAGGCTTTTTACACAATGCAGAGGATTAACCTCTTAGGTTCCACAGTGAGTATAACAAGCATGCTTTACTGCATATACAGACTGATTTTAATGTTGTGGTTTTAGTAACACTTTAACTTATATAGGTTGGTTTACTAAAGGCTGTTCACTTTGCAAGGAAAGGTGAGTTTTCCCCAGAGCTCAGTGAATGCAGCGAAGCTTCATTTTGTAACGAATACCCAATAACATAAAAGAAACATTAAAAAAAATGCAAAAATGTTTTCTTGCACATGATTTAATGATGGAAGTGAGCAAAGCTTCACCTCCTTCCCTAAACTCTGGGGATAAGTCCCTTGCAAAGTGGACAGTCTATTTGCCTAAACCAACCCCAGTATGTCTTGATGAAATCCATGGAGATGCTGGGCAGTACCATTATCAATCAAAAGCCCTGGAAATCGTAAAGTCTCTAGGATTGATTGCTCCCCCCCCCCCCCCCATTCCACCCCGCTCCCCCCCCCCCCCCCAGTTCTGATGAGAAACTTCCAGAGCTTGCAGCAGGAAGATTCCAATTCTCAGCCTGAATATTGATTACCCTCTGACCAATCCGTGAGGAGGTGTGCCCAGTAGGTGGTCAGAGAAGGGGGTAAGTAGGCTGGAGCTGGGACAGACAAGAGTTGGATGTTTGCACATCCTTCCTGCATGGTAGGACTGTTGATACTTCAGGGTCCTGCTTGCCCATGGAGCCCTCCAGGACTGGCTGCTGGACTACTCAGTGCTATGGACCGAGCCTGAAAACTTTAAGTGGAACTTCACTCTCTGTCAACATAAACTATTTTTAATACTTATGCTGCTAGCATTAGTAAATAAATAGCAAAGTATATCCCAGCCCAAAATGCCAGGGGGATGCTTTTCAAAGTGATTTCTCAGCAAAATTAAACCTAGAGACATGGATGGATGGCTGAATTTGCTTTGAATATTAAAAATGAATTAAATAGCATTTTTAATATGTGGGGCTCTGATGCAGTGAAGATCTGATTTAATTCTCTTCTTCTCCCTGGTCTGTGAGTAGAGCATTACTGAGCTGAAGTGTCCATGATCCCCAGCTGTGGATAGTGATTGTAATAGTTAGGCCGGCCATTCATGGTTTAAATCTTGGCCAGATCAGCAGGAACCTGACGAAATTCAAACCACTAGGGGGTAGGGGGTACAACGGATCAAAAAACTCACGGTTCGGATTGTTCCTCGGATCAGAGTCACAGATCGGATTATTTTTTGGCTCGGCATGTAATATCCACCATCTCCCACATTGCTGTAATATCCACCATCTCCCCCACTGCTGTAATATCTACCATCTCCCCCACTGCTGTAATATCTACCATCTCCCCCACTGCTGTAATATCTACCATCTCCCCCACTGCTGTAATATCTACCATCTCCCCCACTGCTGTAATATTCACAATCTCCCCCACTGCTGTAATATCCACGTCATCTCTCCCACTGTAATGGACCTCTCCCCCACTCACTGTAATGGACCTCTCCCCCACTCACTGTAATGGACCTCTCCCCCACTCACTGTAATGGACCTCTCCCCCACTCCCTGTAATGGACCTCTCCCCCACTCACTGTAATGGACCTCTCCCCCACTCACTGTAATGGACCTCTCCCCCACTCCCTGTAATGGACCTCTCCCCCACTCCCTGTAATGGACCTCTCCCCCACTCCCTGTAATGGACCTCTCCCCCACTCCCTGTAATGGACCTCTCCCCCACTCACTGTAATGGACCTTTCCCCCACTCACTGTAATGGACCTCTCCCCCACTCACTGTAATGGACTTCTCCCCCACTCACTGTAATGGACTTCTCCCCCACCCACTCTAATATCCACAGACATCTCCCCCACTCTAATATCCACAGACATCTACCCACTGTATACAGTATAGGAAGACTAGTGTTTAGTCTTACCTTACCAGAATAGAAGCCGGCCAGATCAGATCCACGAGCAGTTAAGGTGTAATGACGTCAGCACACAGCTCACCAAAATGGCCGCCGCTCCGGAGCTAGGCCGAAGCCGCGGCCTTTCCTAAGGCGGAGGCAGCGGAGTGCTCTGCGGATCGCGTGGTGTGCCGATCCAAAAAGGTTTACCCGTTCGAATCACGGATCGGTGACGTTGCACCACTACTAGTGGGCAGGCTGAATGTACCAAGTTGATTGATCAATCAACTTGGGTACAACCAGCCTGCCGGATTCACTTGTGATTGCTATAGCCCCTAGCAATAATCCCTGCCTTCTCCCGGAAGCCCCCCCCCCCCCAGTCAGGAGAAAACTATGGCTTGGCAGGAGGGATTGCCCTTTCAGCGCTGTCTGTCTGAAACCCATGGTTGTAGGAAAGAAATTTGCACTGTCCATGGTCTGCCTTAGCCATGAACTTGCTTAAAATTCTTTGTGGTTCTGTGGGGATTTTAGACGGCTCCAGTCTACTTTAACCTCTTCATGCCAGTGCCTTCCGTACCCTTTAAGAGGTTTAGCTTGCTAGGAGGCGGGGCTTAAGACCACGTGACCACTGTGACTGTCATGGCGGTCATGTGATTCAAAAACTTTTGGTTAGGGCACCGGTAACTGTGCACTGGGTGTGTGCTCTCAGCACAACTATATTGACCACAATTGACCCAAATATGCGGCCTCTCGGTGTCAAGGACCAGACACCGAGAGGGCGCATATTTGCGTGCAGCCAGCGCCAAGTAGTTAAGCTGAGCTGAAACCCTTTTCTTCATGGTCTCCAGCTGCGAACATAGTGACTGTGCTGCTGCTATAAAGAGAAGTGCCCTCAGCCTGCATTTGCTCCCAAGTGTTTTTGAGTATCCCATTCCCTATTTTTTCTCTTTCAGTTCGCGTTTACAATAATTCTCCCTGGACTGTTTGTAAGCTGGAGTGGGTGAGCAGTCGCTGTGTGCCTGGCTGCCTCTGCACTGTATAGGAAAGAACACATTCTACAAGCCAGCTGCTCCTTCGGGGGTAACACTACATGATCGTGAATGGAATCAGATTCATGGAAGTGATTACTGAGGAAAGCTAGCTGACACCATTTTTTTTTCTTTCTTTTTTTATTGTGAACATGATTTGGTATTCTTTGCAAAGTGAAATTTCACCACATTCACTAAGTTCTGTCAAAAATCCCCTTGCAAACTTCACTTGCAATGTGGACAGCCTTTACTTAGTCCTTAGTAAATCAATATAATTGCTTTATGTATCAGACATGTTGTGTTTTTTTTTGTTTTTTTTTATGATTGGAGGTTAAAAAATTAAAACGCGGCTGAGATGAGGACGTGACGCAGGCTAGCTAGGGGAGGGGCCTGATTGTGGCACCTGTGAGAGCGGGCTGGGATGTCCAAGAGCAGTGGGCTGGCGAGTGGCTGGAGCAGTGGGATCGGCGGGGTGAGAGACGGCGATGCACTGCGGCGGCATAGCTTTCTAGCCTGCGGTGACCCCCACTTCCTATAGCGGATGCAGTGTGAGAGACCGCTGAGGAGCAGCACACGCAGGACTACGGACCAGCTGACCGTACGGAACAACCGCTACCAGCAGGGCAGGTGGGAGTGGAGTGAGAGACCGCCCCCCTCCCCCAGTCGAGCACGGACACCACGGGACCTCAGTCACAGAGGGAACCGGGACCAAAGATCCGGAGCGCCGGTAAATGGGAAGGTTCGGCCTAGCGGTCCGGATGAAACCGGTACCCTGCCTCCAAACCCCTCCTCCTCCAGAAAACCCTCCTCACCTCACCTGGTAAGTGTATGTGGAGTTCACACTCCGGAACAACGGTAAGAAAGGAGCCAAGCACCCTCCCCAGGTAAATAATCTCTCTTTATATGACGGAAGTAAGCAAGTAAACATGTTCAGCAGACGACAGGAATGTATTTGGAACCTATAAACATATTAAAGAGTCAATGACCGGCATAGAAGAGAAGGATATGTATACAGGTTTCTACATGGTCAAAGGGAAAGTTGATCTATTAGACACCAGGGAAAAAGGACTAAGTGAATAAGGGTCGTAAGATCGGTTAAGGACTTGTTGGTGGGGGATCGAGAGAACTCCCCCCCCCCTTTTTTCTTTTTTTTCTTTTGTCTTTTTCCTGCCCCCCTGTACCGGCTCTATATATACCCCAGGTCCTTAAAGCCCACAAACGGGCGAGGGGTTAATCACCGTATCGCAGTGGCTGGGTGAAAATACCAGAGAAGTCTACTTGGCTAGTAGTAGACAGTTTTTTACAATGCATGTTATAGCCTCTAAGTTAAGGAGGCACTGGTAGGAATACCAGTATCCATGGGTTAATCTTCCCTTTAAGTGTTGGAAGGCAAGAAGTTGGTGTTTACAAGCTGAAACTCCTGGAAAAAGAATCACGAATGCCCCCCCCCCCCCCCGGTTTCCCTTTACAGGGGGTCCCCGAATTACAAACATCCGACTTACAAACGACTCCTACTTACAAACGGAGGGAGACAACAGGAAGTGAGAGGAAATCCACCCCTAGGAAGGGAAATTTACTCCTGTAAGAGTTATTATGGGTAAAAGGTGTCTCCACTGATGCTTTATCACCAGTCCATGCTTCCCTAACAACCCAAAATTTTCAAAATCCAATTGTCATTGGGACAGAAAGTGAGGTGAAATCTTCTGAACAGGGGCACAGACAGCAAAACAAATGTTACAGGGGTGATAACCCTTCCCTATGTTATCTAAAAAACTTAAAAATTGTTTTTTGGCTGGAGCTACACTTAAAAAATTTACCTGTTCCGACTTACAAACAGATTCAACTTAAGAACAACCCTACAGTCCCTATCTTGTTTGTAACCCGGGGACCCCCTGTATTCTTTCTGGGGGCCCCCTCATTGACCTACAGGGAAAATATATACAAAGAAACTGAGGATATCTTCAAAAGGACCTAGGGGACACATAGTGACTGCTGTGAGGGGGAAATAAACGGTATGCTAATTTATGAAAGGAACTACATACCATATATATCCCCCCGCCCAGTCACATGTGGGGAAAACCTGATGAGACTCTGTAAATATTGGTAAAAGAAGAAAAACGGAAGAGGAGTGGAGGAGGGGAAGGAGGGAGAAGGAGGAAAGAGGGAGAGGAAACAGAGACCAACCCTGGGGAGAAAGAAAATATTAAAGGGGACTATGAAAGGTCGGAATCAAAAAGGGACGGAAGATAAAACACCGAAAGAGAATCTGAACACAAGCACAATTCAAAAATATTTAAGGGAAGCAAGCCCTAGGAGCCCAGGGATGGAAAAAAGCAGCCAGCAACAAAAGATAAAAAGAAAGAAACATCTAAGCAGAAGGTGGACCAGGGTGTAAAAGCCAGAGAAGATATGGATATAGACAATGATAATGAACTTGAATCAAGTAGAATGGAAGAACAAAGCAATATCTCTCAAATGCCAACTAAAGCAGATATGATGGAAATGTTTGCCAAACTGGAAAACTCATTAAAAACTGAGATTATAAATGTAAGGGCAGATATGAGCCATCTGTTGAAGTGTATAGAAGCCGAAGAACAGACAAAAAAACAAGCTCAAGAGATAACAGATTTAAAAATACAAGTGAAAAAACTTGAAATGGATCACAGACATATGCTTTATAATCTTGAAAACCAAGAAAACCAAAGCAGACGACAAAATTTAAGAATCCGAGCCTTACCTGAAAAAAATCTTTAACCGGGTCCTGGAAAGAGTTGATGAAGCAGAATTAAAGATAGACCCAGTGCACAGGATTAGGAAACCTTTGTGTTTGAAAGAAGAAGTACCCCGAGATGTGATAATTGGGTTCCACTTGTATGAAGAAAAAGCAAAAATCTGGAGTAAATTAAGGGGTTTCCCCCCATTACAATATGATCAAACGATTTTGCAAATATTCCCTGATCTCTCAGCTGAGACATTAGCTCGAAGGAGACAATTGAAACCCCTATTGGAACAGATGAGAGCTGTAAACATTAAATACACTTGGGGTTTCCCTGCAGCCTTAAATACACAGAAAGATGGAAGAACAGTGAGACTAAAAGACCTGGAAGATCTAGAAGAATTCTGCAAAGAACTGGATATTGCTATACCAAAACGGCAAGAAAGAAGAAGAAGATAACAAAGAATGAACTAGAGACCTAGTAGATACCTGGGGCTGGGTTTTTTTTTTTTTTTTTTTTTTGCTCCGAGACTTCAGGGGAAAAACGTCTGGTGGGGGGGGGTGGAGGGAGGGGCCGGTATAGGCTGTAAGTGGGGAAGTGGCCATCAGGTGATCTGCCCGCTCCCCCCCTTTCTTGGGGGGGAGTGGGACACGGGGGGGCGGTGATTGGAGCCTCACCCTAAGGGGACGATCCGCAGGAGGGATATGGAGGGGTGTTCCAGATGCGGGATCAAGGCCAGTTTGAGGCCAAGGGAGGAGGGAGGGGGAGGGGAGGCAATGGGGGGAATTTAAGGCCCCCATTATACTGCCTGGCACCTGAATCTAGCGACTCTATACTGGGAAAAAGAGGAGACCTCCCCTACATATGACAACGGTTAACTTTTTAACTTGTAATGTAAAAGGATTAAACACACCTACAAAAAGACATAAATCTTGAGAGAGATTGAACACTATGGGGCAGATGTGGCCTTCTTACAGGAGACCCATCTGTCCCATGGAACAAATGTGAGATTGTACTTCCCAAGATTCCCTAAATGGTTTTATGGAGATTCAATGACCAATAGATCAAGGGGAGACGCCATAGGTATAAATAAAGATACACGGTTCTCCCTGGAGGATAGAATGTATGATCCAGAGGGCAGGTATTTATTTTGGAAGGGAAACCTAATGGGGATGGATTGCACATTGGCAAATATCTATTGCCCAAATGAAAACCCAACAGCTTATTTGGGAGGAATATTGAAAAAGTTATGGGATTTTAAAAAGGGGAGGGTAATAATAGGTGGGGATATCAACTTCTGTATGGTCCAAGAATATGATAGTACGTCCCGTGCGCAGGGGGTGAGGAGTTCTCAGCTGAGGGCGATTAAACGAGAGTTGCATCGCTTTCAGTTGATAGATATCTGGAGGATACAGCATCCTAAAATACGGGACTTCACCTTCTACTCTCCGGTGCACGGGACCTACACGAGACTAGATCATTGGTTTATAGAGCATACGATATTGGAATGTGTGAAGTCCACAAATATTGAAATAATCTCATTATCCGACAATGCACCTCTATTAATGAAACTGATCATACCAGGATCCCAGAAGATAGTGTGCTCATGGAGGCTGAATAAAGAATTATCAGACAAACAAGGGGCCGAGGTAGTAAGAAAGGAATTAGGAATTAGAAGAATATTTTGCCCTAAATGCAACAGAGGATATTACCGACAGGACCCTATGGGAGGCTCATAAGGCGTACATAAGGGGAATCCTCATATCAATAGGGGCAAGGAGGAAGAAGGAGGCAAAAAAAATTAAAGGTGGGGATCATAGGGGAAATCCATGCATTAGAGTTGGGACAAAAAAGGAAAGGGATCCACGACGGGGGGCATGACTTGACTCGACAAAAGGAACTTCTAAGCAAAAGAGAGGAACTAAAAGATCTTCTCGATCTGGAAATGAGTAGAGTTTATAATAGGATAGCGAAAGAAAGATATCAGTGGGGGGATAAAAATAGCAAATGTCTAGCAAGAATGTTAAGGAAAAAGAAATCCCAAAACTATATAGAGAGAATACAAAATATAAAAAGGGTGAAATGAGATATAAAACAAGAGAGATCGCGGAAGTCTTGCGGGACTTCTACGGGCAATTATATTCGGTAGGCCAAAAATTAACAAGACAACAGGAGGAGGAAAAAAAGAGGAAAATAAAGGAGTTTATACTAAAGGCTAAGATACCCTGACTGACAGAAGAAGTAACATCAGTATTAGAGAGACCAATAACAACAGAGGAGATAGACTATGTCCTGAAAAATTCAGCGGCAGGGAAAAGTCCAGGGCCAGACGGCTATACGATGGAATATCTAAAAAAAATACGAGATATCCTATCACCAAGGCTATGTGGATATTGGGATGAGTAAGGAAGCCTTGACAGCTACAATAACCACTATATTTTAAAAGAAGGTAAAGACAGTACAAAATGCTCCAACAATAGACCTATATCCCTCCTAAATGCTGATACTAAGGTATTCACGAAAGTGTTAGCAACAAGGCTAAAAGACCACTTACAGGAAATGATCCACCCGGATCAGGTGGATTTTGTCCCAGGTAGGGAGGGGAAGGACAACAGTGTTGGAACACTCCTGCTCCTCAAAAAAATCAGAGAGGAGGGAATCTCGAGTCTGCTCTTGTCAATTGATGCCGAGAAGGCGTTTGACAGAGTAGACTGGGGATTCATGATGGGCGCCCTGGAGGGTTTTGGTATTGGACCAAGGATGAGGTAGTGGATACAGGCCCTATATAGGGATCCTTCAGCTGCCATAAAGGTAAATGGTGATTTGTCAGCGCCCTTTGCCATGCACAATGGAACAAGGCAGAAGTTCCCACTATCCCCAATGTTATTTATTATGGCGTTGGAACCCATGCTCTCAATGGTGAGGGGAAACGTAGATATTGATGGGGTAAGGGTCGGGGAGGAGACGCATAAGCTGGCTGCATTTGCAGACGATATGCTATTTTATGTGACTAACCCCTGTATATCAGTTCCTAACCTATTGAAAGTATTAAAAGAATATGGAAACCTGTCCAACTTCAGGATAAATCCAGAGAAGTCAGAGATACTAAATATAAACGTAAGGGCAAGAGAAGAGGCCAGTCTTAAACAGGAGTTCCCGTTCCCTTGGAAGAAGGATGAGCTAAAATATCTCGGGATAAAATTAACAACAACCCTAGGGAAAATGTATCAAGCTAATTTTATACCTCTCTTGGAAGAGGTCAGAATCGAGTCAAGGAATATATTGTCACACACCTTGTCGTGGATGGGTCGGATTAATGCATTGAAAATGATTATCCTCCCTAAAATCCTGTATAAATTACACATGCTCCCAATTCCTATCCCCGAGGCATATTTCAGGACGGTGAACACCCTGATGACTAAATTAATATGGCATAAAAAGAAACCTAGAATATTGCTGAAAAACCTACAGAAAGGGAAACCCCGAGGAGGACTAGCAGTCCCAGACTTTAAAAAATATCACAAGGCAATTTTATTGGCCCGTATGGTAGAATGGACAAAGAGTAAGAGTGAGAAGAGGTGGGTTAGTATTGAACAGGCAACGGCAGAAACACATTTGGGCAGAGAGATGTGGATCCCAGCCCAGTTTAGGGGATTAGGGGGGAATACACATTCACTAACAAAAAATGTACTAAGGCTATGGGATAATGTGCACAAAAAAAAGAAATGGGAATATAATTCCCCTTTGATGATACTAAGTGAAAATGAATTTTTTGCACCTGGGAAAAAATCGATTGGGGGTAAATGGATGAAAAAAGAAAATATACGGTTAAGACACATAATGCGAGGTGGGAAAATTAGCACGTTTCACAAGTTAAAATTGAAACATGAATTGTTTGAAATAAATGAATGGCGCTACTTCCAGCTCAAACATTTTGTTGCTCTACCGCATCCTATAAGGAATGTGGGGGAGCTAACTCCCTTTGAGCGGCTATGTGATACAGAATCAAAACGGGGTTATACCTCCAGTGATTTATAAGATCCTTAACAGGGGGGGATGATGGGGAAGTCCCGACATTCATGAAAAAGTGGGAGAAGGAGTTGGGGCATAGGGGTATAAATCAGGAAATAGGAAAAATAATGGGCTGGGTACATGGATCGTCAGTGAATCTAAAAGTTGCAGAAATGAACTATAAGTGCATAACTAGGTGGTATAGAACGCCGGATATAGTAGGGAAATATATGGTGGGTCAATCAACTGAATGTTGGAGGGGGTGTAAGGAAAGAGGGACTATGGCCCATATCTGGTGGAAATGCCCTAAGGTTAAAGCATATTGAAAGGAAGTGATACGGTTTATTGGGGTGATTGCTGACATGGAAGTGCCAGAGGACCCATGGGTATGTCTGTTCCATGGAATAGATAGGCCCCGGGGAGAATACAGGAACTCATTGGGGATTCACTTGATAAATGCAGCAAAAAGTGCGATTCCGAGAAAATGGAGAGAATCAGAGGGCCCCACAATAAGGGAATGGTTCGGGAGAATAGATGAGACCTGTCATATGGAGGGACTAAGAACAAACGAGGAGGGAAAAAGAGAGGAACACACAAAGAGATGAAAAAAATGGAAAGAGTTCAAACTAACCGAGGAATATTTAGAGGTGTCCGGGCCGTAGGGGGGGGATGGTGGGGGGGGGGGGTTTAAGAGAGGGAGGGGGGAAGAGGGAGGAGAGGTGAAAGAGGATAAGAGAAGAGGAAATAAGCCTGCTAATAATAGATGGCTATAACCCGCTATTAAAAAGGAGGGGAAATGAGTATTGTTAAACGGGCTTTAAATGTGTATACCTATGTCTCCCTTGAACCCCCCCATTGATGGGTATATTTTTGTATATGTAAAAATGTTTTGAAAAATAATAATATCAAAAATTAAAACGCACACACGTTAAAAAAATATTTTATATATTTTTCCAGTGTTTCATACACCTTCCTGAAGAAGTCACCATCCCTGCATCGTGAATTGTGTTGTTGGTTTTTAATGCATTATCCTCGATCACTAAATGTCTACTTTTGTGGAGATGCAGTCTCCAAGCACATCTTTCGCCAACAGGTACCTCCTTTCATTTTGAGGGTATAAGACCTTTCTAATGTCTTCTTAATGCTTCTTTTCTGAACTGTACTCAAAAATATTCACACCACTTTTCCTTCACTGCATGCTGGGGAGAAACTGGATTTTAAAATCGGATTACTGGTGACAAAGTTTAATTGCAGCTTACAGTAGGCTGCTTTCAAGTGACACAAAAGTGTTAAGTCGGCCATCAACGGTTCTAATCTCGGCCAGTTCAGCAGGGACTGGCTGAGATTCGAACAATGTATGGGCAGGCTGAATTTACCCAAGTTGATCGATTTAATCAACTTGCGTACAATCAGGCTGTCAGATTTATCATTCGAATATTGCCAGCAGTGTATTCTCATGGCTGGTTCCCACCCCTCTTGGAGAACACAATAGTTCCTCATGACGGATTCCCCTGAGTGTGTTGATAGGGTAGTAAGAAGGGCTGGCAAAATCCTTAAGTGTTGTTTATTGGTACATCAGAGTGACAATAAAACGATAAAGCTGACGCGTTTCGGCAATAGCCTTAGTCGTAGCTAGTTTGAAACAGATATGGCTATATATATATATATATATATATATATATATATATATATATATATATATATATATATATATATATATATATATATATATATATATATATATATATATATATATATATATATATATATATATATATATATATATATATATATATATATATATATATATATATATAAATTTATGTGTAGCGCCATAACCTTTGCGGGGCGGCTATGTTTTTTTTCTGGGCTTACCGATTACCTCCTCCTTGTAGCTCGTCGTTCGTTGTCTAGGGGTTCCCAGGGTTAGTACCCAGTAATTGCAGAGACCAATACTCAAAGTCCTTTTGAGGATTTTTATTTGCAAAAAACATTCAAACATAACACAGTCTCTTAGTTGGGGATAGAGGGCATGGGTGAGGGCATGGGTGATCCACTGGAATATCCTGCACTGGGGCAAGCCAGAGGATCGGGATGAAACTGATGACTCCTCTTCTGAGGAATCAAGTGGAGAAGGGCCCTCTTCAACTTCTCAGGATAAGAAGTTGCTGGGGCAAATTCTTGCTGGATTGGTCCGCTCCACATTTAAAGTGGAAGTAAACCCAAAAATGTAATGCTAACTGTCACATTGGTTGTGCGCTCAACCAAACAGTCAAACCATCCATGTCTGGTGTCATAACTGATCACATGTGCAGCATCATGGCAGTTGAAGATTAAACAGAGGCCAACATGGCAGCTTCCTTGGCTGAAAATGATAGGAGGGTTTACTTCCACTTTAAGTTACCAGTATCTGAGTCAGTTGAAGAACCCTCCTCTTGTTTGGGTTCACTAAAGCCTCCTCAAACTACACATGCCTTTCCTGTTCATGGTTTACTGGAAAAGCTTATTTATTCTGAGTGGGATCACCCAGATAAACATTTTTCCCTCCTAAGAAGTTTTCAACACTTTATCCTATGGAGGAAAAAATTTACAAAGATGTGGGGTATACCGGCAATTTGCAGATGATGCTATCAGAGATTCTATTCTCCAGACCTCTAAACATGCTCTGTCCCCAGTGCCAGGAGCATCAGCCTCCAGGCAGTTGCGACAGCCTCCTCAGTCAGGCTGAAGAACTAAATCTCAGAGTCAACCCCAGGGACAAAAGAAGTCCTGGGGGAGGAAGTCTACAAGACAAAACGCTAAAGCCTCTTTATGAAGGGGCGCCCCCGCTCCCTCAGGTGGGGGGAAGACTGCTACAGTTCTCAAGGCTCTGGCAGGAGGATTTTTCAGGACAGATGGGTGGTCTCCACAATAACTCTAGGTTACAAACTAGAGTTCCGAGAATTCCCCTCTCCTAGTTTCCTCAGATCAAAATTCAAACATTTTCACGGTACCAAAGCCAAATGGCGATGTCAGACCCATTCTAGATCTCAAAAATCGAAACCAATTCCTAAAAGTACGATCCTTTCGCATGGAATCGATCCGATCGGTAGTCTCCATCTTACAAGAAGGAGAACTTCGGGCATTAAAAGACATCAAGGATGCATATCTGCATGTACCTATTTTCCCTGCTCATCAAAAGTATCTGCATTTCAAAGTAGAAAAACACCACTTTCAGTTTGTAGCTGTGCCTTTCGGCTTGCCAAAGATCTTGGCCCCACCTCTGGCCAGATTAAGGCCCAAGGTATAACGGTTATAGCGTACCTAGACGACCTGCTCTTGATAGACCGGTTGGTAGCCCGCAAAACTTGGTCACCACAGTCAACTACCTGGAATACCTAGGTTGGGTCCTCAACTTGGAAGTCTTCTTTAAAACCAGTAAGAAGACTAGAGTATTTGGGTCTGGTCATAGATACAGCCCAGAAGAGGGTATTTTTACCCCAGTCAAAAATCAGTGCTAGAAAAGAACTGATTCAGGTAATCAGGGCAAAGAAGGGTTCTTCTATTCGCCTTTGTATTAGGCTGCTGGGGAAGATGGTGGCTTCATTCAAAGCAGTTCCCTATGCTCCATTTCATTCAAGACTGCTGCAAAACAGTATCCTGTCTGCCTGAAACCAGAAGGTCCAGGCGTTAGATTTTCTGATGCGTCTGTCTCCTATAGTGCGTCAGAGCCTCAGTTGTACAGTATTATAGCAGAAAGTAAAAAATCTGTTTGTTTTTTTTTTTGTTTATAGTGCAAAAAATAAAAACCGCAGAGGTGATCAAATACCACCAAAAGAAAGCTCTATTTGTGTTTGTGGGGAGAAAAATGGACATCAATTTTATTTGGGTACAGCGTTGCAAGACCGCGCAATTGTCAGTTAAATCGACGCAGTGCCGTATTGCAAAAAATGGCCTGGTCAGGAAATGGGTAAAAGCTTCTGGGGCTGAAGTGGTTAAGTAAATCACCCTCAATAATTCACTTAAAGTGGTTGTAAACCCATTACAACCACTTTAACCTACAGGTAAGCCTAGATTAAGGCTTATCTGTAGGTGCAAGAAATTATATATTTTATATAATATAATGTGTGTGTATATATGTATATGTGTGTGTGTGTATGTGTATTATATATATATATATATATATATATATATATATATATATATATATGTGTGTATATAATTATATTATAATTATAAAAAAAAAATTCAGAAATAGCGGCACTGCTGTCTACGGCGCAGGTGCACTGAGCATGCCTTTGCTAACGTCGATCATGCCGTTAGTGGTGGCACCAGCGCGCACGTGCGGGAGTGACGTCATCACGGCTCCGGACAGTCGCAGCGCCGGAGCCGTGATATCCAGAAGTCACTCCAGGATAGATGGCATTGGAGGAGGGAAACGAGGCCGGCTTCGGGGGCTTCGATCTCAGGTAAGTAATTCATAATGAGCTAGTACGCTATGCATACTAGCTCATTATGCCTTTGTCTTGCAGGGGTTATTTTTTTATTTTTATTTTTTAGTTCTGAGGCTTTAATTCCTCTTTAAAATCTAACCTAATTAGTCAAGGAATGAGTTTACTGCTGCTGGACAAAGTCAGATGTTCAGTTCAGACCCCTAGTTTCCTTGCTTTAGCATTGAATAGTATGAAGGTAACTGGGAACTCATTGGGCTGTTGAATTGGTGATTTTTCTTTTTTGTTTTTCTTCTTTTTTTTTTTGTAAAATGAACACTGAATCAGAAGGGCTCATTGTGTCTAGTCATTACTATAAGTAGACCGCATACTAAAGCCACCATGGTCATAAACTATGAGTTTAAACTTTTAATTTATTCTAAAAATCAGTAAAGGTATATCTCTCTATAAATCTGCTATAGGCAATGAGGAAGTGGATAAAATGCGAATGTAAACATTTATTTTTTATTTTTCATACAGGTAAACTAATAGTTCAACTGGCAATTCAACACTTACTGTGGGGGGAAAAAAAAAAAAAAATCTTTATTAGCACAAGATGAGTAAAGTTGTAAAGAAGCCGAATCAGTGCTCTGAATGCGAGAGGAGTTTTACTTATAAGTCCCAACTCGATGTTCATCTGAGGATTCACACCGGAGAAAGGCCATATAAATGTTCCAAATGTGACATGCGCTTCTCACAAACTTCCAGTCTTTCCAAGCACCAGAAGACTCACACCGGAGAGAAGCCATTTAGGTGTTCAGAATGTGACAAGTGCTTCTCACAAAGTACTAGTCTTACCAAACACCTGAAGCTTCACACTGGAGAGAAACCATTTAAATGTTCAGAATGTGACAAGTGCTTCTCTCAGAGGTTTAATCTCATTGAACACCAGTATACTCACACCGGAGAAAAGCCGTTTAACTGTCCCGAATGCGGCAAGGGTTTCTCGCACAGTTCACATCTGACGAAGCACCAAAGGATTCACACAGGAGAGAAGCCATTTAAGTGTTTAGAATGTGACAAATGCTTCTCACATAAGTTTAATCTTGCAGAACACCAGAAGACTCACACAGGAGAGAAGCCGTTTAAATGTTTAGAATGTGGCAAGTGCTTCTCGCACAGTTCTCATCTTACGAAACACCAGAGGGTTCACACAGGAGAGAAGCCATTTATATGTTCAGAATGTGGCAGATGCTTCTCTCATAAGCATATTCTTGTTACACACCAGAAGACTCATGCCAGGTGAAGAATGTGACAAGGATTTGTTTTGTTGTAGAAGTTAAAAAAAAATTAAGCAACAAGAAGTTGGGGAGAAGCTGTATTCATCTGTGTGATAAAGATTTTTACATGTAAATAAACTCTGATTAAGATTTAAAAGCTTCATGCAGAAAAGAAGCCATGGCTAAAATCTAAAAAGTAACAAGTATTTAAAAAAAAAAAAAAAACACTCACCAGAAGGTTCAAGAGAGGGAGCCGTTGTGCGAAGAATATCTATAACAGACCAGCACTGGGCCATCTGGGACTTGTTCTAGGGCAGGGGTCTCAAACTGGCGGCCCTCCAGCTGTTGCGTAAACTACAAGTCCCATGAGGGATTTAGTGGCTGACAGTTACAAGCATGTCTCCCACAGGCAGAGGCATGATGGGACTTATAGTTTAGCCACAGCTGGAGGGCTGCCAGTTTGAGACCCCTGTTCTAGGGATTCCCAGTCTCGAGGATGCATCTGGCTTTTGTTGTAGTTAAAAGCATTTCATTCTCCTAAACCTAAAACAATGTGTAAAGTTTTTTTTATTTATTATTTTTTTTTTTTATTTAAATGATTTAATCTTTTAGAGGATGGGTAAGTTACAAATATGTTAAAGTGATGATTTTAATTGCGTTGCTGTGCCCATATGTGTGCAAAATAAACTGTAAATATAAAAATCACTCTTGCTTTGGTTTTCTTCATATGATTTTATTATTGGAATAAAAGTCTGAATTCGTATCCCCTTAAATTTTGGCCAAAAATTTTAAAGGCCAAGTTCACCTTCTTCCTCAAATTTTTTATTTTTTTTATTATTCCATCTTTTCTATGTACCATGAATGTACTTATTTTGCAGAATAGATAAAGCTTTCTATTTCACTTAGACTAGGCCTTACTTCAGCCTCGGTATCCTGTTGAAAGTTTGGTATTCAGGACGAGAGAACCAGTAGAAGGCAATAGTGCACAAGTTGTCCTCATCGTCGTCCTCCCAACCCAGCTCCTCCTCCTACTTCTCCTCAGCTCCTCCCTCTCCTCCTTGTTCCAGCTCTTCTCCTCCTTGTTCCAGCTCTTCTCCTCCTTGTTTCTCCTCCTTGTTTCAGCTCTTCTCCTCCTTGTTTCAGCTCTTCTCCTCCTTGTTTCAGCTCTCCTCCTCCTTGTTTCAGCTCTTCTCCTCCTTGTTTCAGCTCTTCTCCTCCTTGTTTCAGCTCTTCTCCTCCTTGTTTCAGCTCTTCTCCTCCTTGTTTCAGCTCTTCTCCTCCTTGTTTCAGCTCTTCTTCTCCTCCTTGTTCCAGCTCTTCTTCTCCTCCTTGTTCCAGCTCTTCTTCTCCTCTTTGTTCCAGCTCTTCTTCTCCTCTTTGTTCCAGCTCTTCTTCTCCTCCTTGTTCCAGCTCTTCTTCTCCTCCTTGTTCCAGCTCTTCTTCTCCTCCTTGTTCCAGCTCTTCTTCTTCTCCTCCTTGTTCCAGCTCTTCTTCTTCTCCTTGTTCCAGCTCTTCTTCTCCTCCTTGTTCCAGCTCTTCTCCTCCTCCTTGTTCCAGCTCTTCTTCTCCTCCTTGTTCCAGCTCTTCTTCTTCTCCTCCTTGTTCCAGCTCTTCTTCTTCTCCTCCTTGTTCCAGCTCTTCTTCTTCTCCTCCTTGTTCCAGCTCTTCTTCTCCTCCTCCTTGTTCCAGCTCTCCTCCTCCTCCTTGTTCCAGCTCTCCTCCTCCTCCTCTCCTCCTTGTTCCAGCTCTTCTTCTCCTCCTTGTTCCAGCTCTTCTTCTCCTCCTCCTTGTTCCAGCTCTTCTTCTTCTCCTCCTTGTTCCAGCTCTTCTTCTTCTCCTCCTTGTTCCAGCTCTTCTTCTTCTCCTCCTTGTTCCAGCTCTTCTTCTTCTCCTCCTTGTTCCAGCTCTTCTCCTCCTCCTCCTTGTTCCAGCTCTTCTCCTCCTCCTCCTTGTTCCAGCTCTTCTCCTCCTCCTCCTCCTCCTCCTTGTTCCAGCTCTCCTCCTCCTCCTTGTTCCAGCTCTTCTCCTCCTCCTCCTCCTCCTCCTCCTCCAGCCTCCTCCTCCTCCTCCTCCTCCTTGTTCCAGCTCTCCTCCTTCTCCTCCTTCTCCTCCTCCTTGTTCCACCTCTTCTCCTCCTCCTCCTCCTCCTCCTCCTTGTTCCAGCTCTTCTTCTCCCTGTTCCAGCTCTTCTTCTCCTCCTCCTCCTCCTCCTCCTCCTCCTTGTTCCAGCTCTCTCCTCTCCTCCTCCTCCTCCTCCTCCTCCTCCTCCTCCTTCTCCTCCTTCTTGTTCCAGCTCTTCTCCTCCTCGTCCTCCTCCTTGTTCCAGCTCTTCTTCTCCTTGTTCCAGCTCTACTTCTCCTCCTCCTCCTCCTCCTCCTCCTCCTCCTCCTCCTCCTCCTCCTTGTTCCTCCTCCTCCTCCTCCTCCTCCTCCTCCTCCTCCTTGTTCCAGCTCTTCTTCTCCTCCTCCTCCTCCTCCTCCTTGTTCCAGCTCTTCTTCTCCTCCTCCTCCAGCTCTTCCTCCTCCTCCTCCTCCTCCTTGTTCCAGCTCTTCTTCTCCTCCTCCTCCTCCTCCTCCTCCTCCTCCTTGTTCCAGCTCTTCTTCTTCTCCTCCTCCTCCTCCTCCTTCTTCTTCTCTTCTTCCTCTTCTTCTCCTCTTCTCCTCCTCCTCCTCCTCCTCCTCCCTCCTTCTCCTCCTCCTCCTCCTCCTCCTCCTCCTTGTTCCAGCTCTTCTTCTCCTCCTCCTCCTCCTCCTCCTCCTTGTTCCAGCTCTTCTCCTCCTCCTCCTCCTCCTCCTCCTCCTCCTTCTCCTCCTCCTCCTCCTCCTCCTCCTCCTCCTCCTCCTCCTCCTCCTTGTTCCAGCTCTTCTCCTCCTCCTCCTCCTCCTTGTTCCAGCTCTTCTCCTCCTCCTCCTCTTCTCCTCCTCCTCCTCCTCCTTGTTCCAGCTCTTCTTCTTCTCCTCCTCCTCCTCCTCCTCCTCCTCCTCCTCTCCTCTTCTCCTCCTCCTGTTCCTCTCCTCCTCCTCCTCCTCCTTCTCCTTGTTCCAGCTCTTCTCCTCCTCCTCCTCCTCCTCCTCCTCCCTCCTCCTCCTCCTCCTCCTCCTTGTTCCAGCTCTTCTTCTCCTCCTCCTCCTCCTCCTCCTCCTCCTCCTTCTCCTCCTCCTTCTCCTTGTCCTTGTTCCAGCTCTCCTCCTCCTCCTCCTCCTCCTCCTTGTTCCAGCTCTTCTTCTCCTCCTCCTCCTCCTCCTCCTTCTCCTTGTTCCAGCTCTTCTCCTCCTCCTCCTCCTCCTCCTTGTTCCAGCTCTTCTCCTCCTCCTCCTCCTCCTCCTCCTCCTTGTTCCAGCTCTCCTCCTCCTCCTCCTCCTCCTCCTTGTTCCAGCTCTCCTCCTCCTCCTCCTCCTCCTCCTCCTCCTCCAGCTCCTCCTCCTCCTCCTCCTCCTCTCCCTCCTCCTCCTTGTTCCAGCTCTCCTCCTCCTCCTTCCTCCTCCTTGTTCCAGCTCTTCTTCTCCTCCTCCTCCTCCTCCTGTTCCTCCTCCTCCTCCTTGTTCCAGCCCTCCTCCTTCTCCTCCTCCTTGTTCCAGCTCTCCTCCTCCTCCTCCTTGTTCCAGCTCTTCTCCTCCTCCTCCTCCTCCTCCTCCTCCTCCTCCTCCTCCTCCTCCTCCTCCTCATTGTTCCAGCTCTTCTCCTCCTCCTCCTCCTCCTTGTTCCAGCTCTCCTCCTCCTCCTCCTCCTCCTTCTTCTTCTTGTTCCAGCTCTCCTCCTCCTCCTCTGTTCCTCCTCCTCCTCCTCCTCCTCCTCCTCCTTGTTCCTCCTCCTCCTCCTCCTCCTCCTCCTCCTCCTCCTTGTTCCAGCTCGGCTCCCCCCCCCTCCTCCTCCTCCTCCCAACTCAGCTCCTAAGATGCATGCTTTTCAAATGCAATCAGCGATCACCGTTCTCCGTAAATATAAGCCATTGTTTTTTTATTTATTTTTTCTCTATCTTTTTATATACTGAAGATTTGCATAGGTCACTAATTGGGCAGAGTGTGTGGGAGCTGAGTGATCACAGCCTATGTGGAGAAGAGTTGTAGTATTGAAAACAAGAGAAGTGTGTCCTGGAAGTCATGTAAGCTCACTATAAGCTATACAATCTGATTATAAAATCTCCTTTTATATCTAGCATCAACTAGAGCTGCACGATTGTTAAAAAATCGCAATCTTGATTCAAACCCCTCATGATCTTAATCCGGCATTTCCACGATTCATGTACCAAGTGCAGAGCCGTCCTCTGCTCACAGCTGTCAAAAGAAAAAAAAAAAGCAGCCGGCAAATCACAACATTGCTCAGTGATGAGAGATAAAATAAACCTTGTGTCATTTGGCTCCTTCATCTCAAAGAGATGAACTTTGGTCTGCAAATGAGGGCAGTTTTACCACTTAAAGACTTTTTCTGACACTTGTTGCTTACAAATTAAAATTAGTTTTTTTGCTAGAAGATTACTTAGTACCCCCAAACAATATAAATATATATATATATCATTTTTTTTTTTTTTTTTTTAGCAGAGAATAAAATGGCAGTCGTTGTAATATTTTATGTCGCACTTTATTTGCGCAGCAATCTTTTCAAACTCAATTTTTTTTAGATAAAATGCACTTCAATTAATGAATTGCACTTCAATTAATAAAAAAATAAAATAAACAGTAAAGTTAAACCAAATGATATTGTATAATGTGAAAGATGTTACGTTGAGAATTGTGAGAATTGTGATCTTCTCATTTTATTCAGAATCGTGCAGCTCTGCCATCAACTGTGTAGAGCAAGGGCTTGCCTGAATGGATACAGAGTGATTTGGATAGATGGTGTGTCCTCCTATTATCAATGTTTGTTCAATTTCTGTATGATCTTCTCAGATTGGCTAGTCTATGGCCACCTTATATACACCTAAAACAAATTTAGTTGAGCTTTCAGTGACATTAATTGTTAATGGCACACCAAATGCAGAAGCAAGCACACATTTCGCCTCATGAAGAAAAGAGGGACAAAAGCAGCAAAATGCACAGGACAAAACGTGCAAACCACAACACTCTAAATTGTTTCATGAGCTACTGTGCAACATGCAGGGCAGCGACATGCTTTGTCTCTTCTGCATTAAACTTACCTACCTTCCTTTCTGCCCCTGTACAGTGCATGCGCAGCTCGCTGTACAAATTTGGCAGTGTCGAATCCGACGAACTCTCGTGCGTGTGTGGGAGTTATGTCATCCATGCTTGGCCAATGGAAGTGGCCCGCGATCTAGACCTGGAAGCCGGCCACCCTAAGATGTCATTGGCTGGGCTGGGGGCTCTGGGACACAGTATTGCTGGATCCATGGGGAGTATAGTTCTACTTGTAAAGGGGTTGTAAACCCTCGTGTTTTTTTTTTTTATAATCAAACATGTCATACTTACCTCCACTGAGCAGTTAGTTTTGCACAGAGTGGCCCCCGATCCTCCTGTTCTGCGGTCCCCCAGCAGCGCTGGTGGCTCCTCCCCACATTGAGTGTCCACGTTGGAGAAGCGCTCTCCTTGGTGGACACCCGTGCGGGCGAGCTCCCGAGTACTGCATCTGTGTCCATTCACACAGAATGCAGGACTTGGCCCCGCCCCCCTGGAACCACGACATTGGCTTTGATAGCAGCGGGAGCCAATGACTGTGCTGCTATCAATCTATCCAATCAGGACACGAGACACCAGCTAGTGCTGATATGCTCATTCCCGGCTGGAGACAGAACAGGGTCAGGTAAGTAAAACGGGGGATCAGGGGGCTGCAGCACCACAGAAGGTTTTTCACCTTTAATGCATAGAATACATTAAGGTGAAAAACCATGAGTGTTTACAATCCCTTTAAGACTGAAAAATAAAAATTTTATTCAGGTATTTACTTTACTTTACTTTACTAGATAATGTCATTGGGTACTAATGTTTCAAAATATTTTGTTTTATTTAAGCACTTGCCGACCGCCCACAGTTGATTGACGGAGGCAGATGTCTGCCAGGCACCCGCGATCACTTGTGACAGAGCAGGAACGTGGATCTGTGTGTGTAAACACACAGATCCACATACTGTCAGGGGAGAGGAGATTGTGTGTTCCTAGTATATAGGAACACCGATTGGTCTCCTCCTCAGTCAGTCCCATCCCCCCACAGTTAGAACACACACCTAGGGAACACATTTAACCCATTGATCGCCCCCTAGTGTTAACACCTTCCCTACCAGAGACATTTACCGTATATACTCGAGTATAAGCCGAGATTTTCAGCCCTTTTTTTAGGGCTGAAAGTCCCCTTCTCGGCTTATACTCGAGTCAGTGCGGTCTGCCTACATGAACAGCTTGTCATGTAGACAGACGGCACTGTTCAAAAGCCGCGCCGCCTCCTCCCGCCTGTCCGTGATAGGCGGACACTAATTTTCCCAGCAGCGCAGTGTTCCGCCTATCACGGATGTTCTCTCATTCTCATCTCATGGACGAGGATGAGAGAATATCCGTGATAGGCGGAACACTGCACATGACCGCTGGGAAAACCGAGTGTTCCTCCTATCACGGACGAGAAGGAGGAGGAGGCGCGGCTTTCAAACCTGCAATGGCGCCTCGCGCCTCAGCGTGTACGCTGAGGCGGAGGAGGGACACCGGACACCCGAGGGACACCGCACACCGCACACCGGACACCGGGCAGCG
This sequence comes from Lithobates sylvaticus, assembly GCA_028564925.1. Classification (NCBI taxonomy): domain Eukaryota; kingdom Metazoa; phylum Chordata; class Amphibia; order Anura; family Ranidae; genus Lithobates; species Lithobates sylvaticus. The sequence goes on from CM053029.1 coordinate 73,644,631, forward strand.
GCCCCCGAGGGACACGGGACAGCGGGACACCGGATCGATCGGCACAGGTAGGCTGCACTGGGGACACGGGGGTTGTATAGGACACAGGGGACATGTAGATGGGCATTTGGTGACACACTTTTCCACTTACAGTAGCTGCTCCATTTCCCCCCCTCGGCTTATACACGGGTCATTAACTTTTCCCATTTTTTTGTGGTAAATCAGGGGCCTCGGCTTATACTCGGGACGGCCTATACTCGAGTATATACGGTATACAGTAATCAGTGGCTATTTATATTACGGATCGCTATATAAATATCAGCGGTTTCAAAAAACGTGTCAAGTGTCCGATCTGTCCACCGCAATGTCACAGTCACGATAAAAATCGCAGATCGCCACCATTACTTTTTTATAAAAATGCCATAAATCAATAACCTATTTTGTAGGCACTATAACTTTTGCGCAAACCAATGAATCTACGCTTATTGCGATTTTTGTTTTTTTTGTTTTTTTACCAAAAATATGTAGAAGAAATGCATATCGGCCTAAACTGAGGAAAACATTATTTTTTTTTATTTTTTTTATTGGGATATTTATTATAGCAAAAAGTAAAAAATATTGTGTGTTGTTGTTGTTTTTTTTTTTTTTCAAAATGATCGCTCTTTTGTTTATAGCACAAAAAAAAAAAAACACAGAGCTGATCAAATCCCACCAAAAGAAAGCTCTATTTTTGGGGAAAAAAAAAAAAGAACATCGATTTTGTTTGGGTACAACGACGAACGACTGCGTAATTGTCAGTTAAAAAAATGCAGTGCCGTATTGCAAAAAATGGCCCGGTCATTAAGGGGGATCATTTTTCCGGGGCTGAAGTGGTTAAATGTATGACTTTCTTATTAGTGCTGCACAAAGCCTTTGCCTTGCTGATCCTCTTTATAGAGGTGTACCAGACAGGATCTGTCAGGTTGCGAGCACCTACTGTGCAGTCACTACAGTGCAAGGCAGTGGGATATAGGTGAGCAGATTAGAGCACATGCCAGTCGAAGTTTACGTCCGTTAACAGCAAAGCAGCAATTTTTATTTAGACTGTTTCTGGAATTTTACATTTTGTCTGGTTAAATGCAGCATAGTCCTAGAGATGGTGATCTTTCTTTTTTTTTTTGTTTAGGATGTTTTTGCCCTAATTCCGTATACACTATATTGTCAAAAGTATTGGGGCGCCTGCCTTTACATGAACTTTAATGGCATCCAAATCTTCTCCATAGGGTTAATTATTGAGTTGGCCCACCCTTTGCAGCTATAACAGCTTCAACTCTTCTGGGAAGGCTGTCCACAAGGTTTAGGAGTGTGTCTATGGGAATGTTTGATCATTCTTCCAGAAGTGCATTTGTGCGGTCAGGCACTGATGTTGGAGGAGAAGGCCTTAACACGCCTGGCAAAGGTGTCCTGCGTGGCCCCCGAAAGGTTGAACTTAACTCTGTGATGTTATTCTCTACAATAAAGAAACCTTTAGAAGATGATCCATGGTGTGCTGGCAAATATGTACACTTGGATGAGAAGGCCTGGCTCAGTCTCCACTCTAATTCACCCCAAAGGTGTTCTATCGGGTTGAGATCAAGTCAAGTTCCTCCACCCCAAACTCACTCATCCATGTCTTTTATGGACCTTGCTTTGTGCACTGGTCCAAATCATTTGGTAGAGGGGGGATTATGGTATGGGGTTGGGCTTGGCCCCTTAGTTCCAGTAAAGGGAACTCTTAAGACATTTTGGATGTCCCCTTCCTGTTCCAACATGACTGCGTACCAGTACACAAAGCAAGGTGCAGGGTGACTGGTCTTCTTATGTCGTTTTATGAAGTCAGTCTGTAGTGGGTGGACCTGCTAGGTCCCGTCAACTAGACATGTGCAATTCGTTTCGTTTTTTTTCGTTTTTCGTTTTTTTATCTTCGTTCGTTCGTTTTCGTCTGAATAAACGAATCGTTCGAATCGTACGAATCCGAATAACGAATCGTACGAATCCGATTAACGAATCATTTGAATCGAACGAATCCGAAAAACAACGAAAATCTGAAAAAAACTAATTAGAAACAACGAATGTACTAATGAAGAAAATCCGAAAAACAAAAACGAACGAAAAAATTTGTACATTCGTAACTTTTTTTTTTTTTGTTGAATTGGTAATTTTCCGTGTCTCTTACAATGGCGTTGCTTAATGTTCTTCGAATGGATTGAACAAAAAAATTCGTACATTCGTAACTTTTTTTTCGATTCGTAACTTTTTTTTTTTTTTTCGATTTGTAAATTATTAAAATGTAATAATAGCATACACATTACATAAAATTATGAATTATGCTCCGATTACGAATGTACAAATAAATACGAATGCGTCCGAAAATTAAACTAACGAAAAAACAAATCAACGAAAAAAAAACTCTTACGAATGTACGAATCGTTACGAATACGAACACCGACGACTTACAAATGTACGAATCATTACGAATCAACGGAAACAAAAAAAACTAAAAGAAAATAAACATTTTTTTCGGAAACGAAAAAAACTAAACGAAAATAAACAAATGTTTTTGTTGTGCACATGTCTACCGTCAACACCTCTGCTCTCAGCATCTCAGCACAAGCTATGTACACACAGTGATGCCACCACTACTTTTACAAGGTAAAAACTGGGCTTGCAAGGGAATTTGATGCACACAAACTTTGATTGCCTTTGTATCTAGTGAGGAATATATTTGAATGTTTTTGTGGTCAAAGTTCAGCTTAAAAACATTAGTACACATAGAGCTTATGTTGAAAATGGGAGCCAGTGCCTCTAAAACTGATATTTCATTCTGAAGAGTTAAACACCCTGATATTTCTTTAGCTGCTCAGAAGCTTTGCTGGAAAAAAAAATCTGTATTTTGTTCTGTGCATTTGGCATAGGGTTTCCATTTATCAGATAGTGTTTTTTGTTTGTTGTATATAATGGGGATTACAATGGGAAACCCTGGAATACAACAAGGTGGAGAAGGGTAAGGGGCACCTAAAATTCCCATATAAGCAGGAATAGAGTCCAAATAGAGAATATGTTTCAATGTTGGACTTTACGAGAAATTTAAGAAGCCAGGAGCTACATCTGTAATGTGTCATTGTTGTGATCATGGTTGTGAACCATGTAAAGCTGGACTTCTGCTAAGTTGTATCTTTTAATTTGGGATATAGTAGGAAGGAGCTAAAATCTTTGGTCCTACTTAAATTACATAGATCAAAATTCTAACTTTTTATACAAGGTTTGAGATCATTCATTTTATTTTAAATAAATTGCAAGCAAAGCGTTTATGATTTCTATAAGTACACAGTTTATTTTGTACCCATTCAGGTAAGAAAAACACAAAAAACAAACCAAAAAAAAGGGCAGACTCGATGTACTACTCAAGTCGTCTTCTTTCTTTTTTCTTCTGCCATCACTTTTTTATGTTTCTAGGTACACCCACACAATGTAATCATATTTGTGTACATCTTTACAACTGAACTTCTCTAAAAAATGTATTAACCTATTGTAATTATTTTATGATGCTCTCATGAATTTTGTGATGTAAGCCCAGGTGAGGACATTTTATAAATTACTTGTAAAAATCCACATTTTGAAATAGCTTCATTCATTGGCAAAGTTTTTGATGTTGGATCCAAGTTATCTTGCACTTCAAGTTTTTATCACATTGATAAATATGGCTTCTCTCCGAGTTGAATAAGTTGAAATTTCTAAAATTCTGCCTTGTACGAGAAGATTCAGTCACAATCTTCAGAAAACTTCTCTTCTGTGTAAATTCTCCATTGTCAAATACGATGTCCATTTTTTGAGAAGCATTTGTCACATTCTAAACGGCTTTTCACCAAAGTGGGGTGAACTTTCTAACAGCAACGTAAACGGACTCTTTTTTTCGCATTTCACAAATATTCTTATTTTTCACGTGTTCCTTTTTGATCATCTATCGCATTCAGAACACAAAAATACCTTCCATTTTGTGTATTGACCTTTGGTGTTCCATAAGATTTGCCTTGTTTGCAAAACACTTGTCGCAATCTGAACATCTATATGGCTTCTCTCCCGTGTGGACCCTCTGATGTCGAGTAAGATTAGACTTTTGTGAGAAGCTTATGTCGCATTGAGAGCATGCATGTGGCTTCTCTCCGGTGTGGATCATTTGGTGATGTTCAAGATTTGTCTTATTTGAGAAAGTCTTGTCGCACACGCAACATGTAAATGGCTTCTCTCCCGTGTGAATTCTTTGATGTCGAATAAGATTGGCCTTTTCTGAGAAGCACTTGTCACATTCTAAACATCTAAATAGCTTCTCATCTTTGTTATTCTTCTGATCTTTATCAAGACTGAAGCTGCGAGAGAAACATTTAAGCATCTTTTCCCCTATACCAATCTTTTGGTGTTTAGCAAGATGTATCTTTTGTGAGAAGCATTGGTTACATTCTGAACATTTAAATGGCTTTTCTCCAGTGTGAATCTTTTGGTGCTGCGTAAGATTGGATTTTCTTAAGAAGCACTTGTCACATTCCGAACATTTAAATGGCTTCTCTCCTGTGTGAGTATTCTGGTGTGCAGCAAGACTAAGTTTATGAGAGAAGCTTTTGTCACATTGTAAACATTTAAAAGGTTTCTCTCCGGTGTGAATTCTCTGATGAATGATTAACGTTTCCTTTCTTGAAAAATCCAGGTGACATTCAGAGCAGGGAAATGGCTTTTCTCCTGTGTGAATGTTCTTGTGCTGAGTAAGAGTGATCTTTTGTAAAAAGCACATGTCGCATTCCGAACATTTAAATGGTTTCTCCCCAGTGTGAATTCTCTTGTGATCTCTGAGGCTTGATCTCAAGGTAAAACATTTTTGGCACTCGGAGCACTGATACGGCCTCTCTCTTACTTGACTCATCGTTTTGTTGATGAAAATCTGTGTTCACAGCAGGAAATTCTGTTTTTCACAGCAGGAGATGGATGACAACTTGTTCACCTACATAGGAAATAAAAATAAATGTTTATACAGAGTCTTGATATTAATAACAGATTGTAATTTTCTTACAATGTATAGATATATGCCTTTTTAACATTACATTTTCCCATCTATTGTTTTTTTTATTTGGTGACATACAACTGTTTTACATAGTAGGTGAGGTTGAAAAAAAGACACAAGTCCATCAAGTCCAACCTATGTGATTATATAAATCCTATCATGTAGTAAGGACTAGGGATGAGAGATTAGACCTTAATAACCACTAGACTAGACATTCAGATCCTATCTATCTATCACAAAACCAACTTTTCAAACCAAAATCCCTAGTGGCTTTCACAGATTAGAGGATGAAAATGAGAGTTTTGTTCTACATTTAACATGTTAACAAAGTTTTCTCTATTTTGATAAAATGCATAGGCATCAATAGGAAAGGTAAAGTTACATTGTTTTTTTAAATTATATTTTAAGACTGTAATGGGCTTAAAATTGCTTATGATTTCTTGGAACGAACTTTCCAACCTTGACTTGTTCTTGTGCCACAAAATTGTTAATTTTTTAGCCATGAACATGCCATTATGTTACATTAGCCTGATTATTGCCTAATTATTGTAATAATTACTCATTTGTTGCCAGAGTGCCAGCAACAAAATCATATAATGTGGATTTTGAACAAAGTTTAAAATTCAACGTAGAAAACAATTAATCATCAGTAAAAGTAACCACAAATGTTGAAGTCAATCTAAAAGTGATAAAAAAAGACAATTAAACATCCAAACTGTAATACATTGACCAAGAAAAAAAAAACATTTTACAATTTCAACACAAAAAGGAACAGTCAAAATGTATGCATAATCAGGGAACGAGAGGTGGAGCCATGACGCAGGTGCGTACGTGACGCTCTCCAGACGGCCGGACCCTCCGCAGCCCTCGCTCCAGGATGCCCCATCTCCCCACCGCTGTAGCGCTCCGCAATCCCCGCCTGCAGTAAGGGGATCCTAGCAAGAGGACTTCCGAGCACCGCTCGTACCGGCTGGGTGGCATGACCCCTTTTCTGACCCGTCCCGCTCCCGGAAAAACCCGCCGTTACTAGAGGGGGATTAAGCCGCCAGGTCCTCCTGCACTTCGGATCTGATACAGACGCCGACAGGTGCTCTCCCCCAGAGAGGAGAGCGGAGTGAACTCAGCCACAGCCGCGAGCAGCCTGCAAGACACAGCAAGACACAGCACTGTACCGAGGATACGAACCGCACTGTCCACACACAGGGATACCGCATTGAGAGAGACAGGTACTGGCTAGACAAACTTGCTTTACTTGTACATGGATATGTCAAAGAGACTGTCTTAGTATCTTCCCTCTCTACCCTTTTTTTTGTTTTGTCTCTCCCCCCTGGTGTCTAATGAAACTGTACCCTAGCTGCAATGTCTGTAAATGCCTCTGAAATAATATGGTGGTGAAAATATCTTGGATATCTGCTAGCGCTATATGCCTTATATGCTACGCACGCTTACACCCCGCCAGCAGGACTTAAGCAAAACAAAGTAAAGGTGAAAGTAATGGCGAAAAAAGGAGAGCTGTAAGAGTATAAAAATATGAATAAGGTTCACATACAACTGAAAGACTGTGATTAGCAGGTAGCCCCAAGGCATGGAATTGACTTTCGGACGCTCACAGCTGATATTATTTTGCAGGGGTAAAACCCCTGGCGAAAGCAACTACATCGCATAAGGCCTACTAGGCGGTCATGAACTCTGTCTGACATTGATTTGTTTTTCTTTTTCTTTTTTTTTTTCTTTTTTTGTGCTTGCTTCTGCCCCACTTCACATAGCCTCCTGGCCTTTAAGACTGCTCCTCCTGGTTCTCCTCTGAGGGAACGCTTCAGAGACCCCCGTATAACACAGGAAGCCTTAGCTGAGTTGATACCACTGACCCTGGGGGAGTCAGCAAGAAGCCTTGGGAGAGTCCGGGTTAGGGGATGCCCGTTGGAGGAAGCTAAAAGGTGGCACTGCTGTAGATACTTCCAGGTTCTTTAGCCCTGCTGGTCTATTTCGAGATCACCCCCCATATGACGGTCTATTGAAAAATAGCTACAGCCAACTGGAATAAGAATACAACTTTCTGACTAACAGAACCGCTGCCTGCGAGAATCCAGGGACTCCCGAATTGCATTATAAATTTGGTTTCCCTTGCCTTTTTTTTTTGTTTTTTTTTTTTTTTTTCCCCAGGGAACTGCCCGGACACTATCACTCATAGGATCCCCGGATCCAGTCTAGGGGCAAGAGAAGCCCTAGAAGGCAGGTGAAGGACCAAAGGTCCATAGGACTGGAATCTAAGTTGGGACTGAAATATCCATAAAATGCAACGAGTAAAAGAATAGATCTAGCTCAACGGGAATACCCCCCCTTGGGGAGATAGGGTCCCCGGTGTGAGACCCTAAGTCGAAAGCAAGGAGCAGGGAAATAATTTAATGCTTATTGTGTGTTGCCTTTGGAGGTTTTTGGAGTTTCTTTTTTTTTTTTTTTTTTTTAGTCTCCTTAAGTCTCCCTCTCGGGCATAGGACATAAATATGAGGGGTAAACCAAGCAAAACGGGTAAAACTGTAATCCCAGCCTCAAGCCCGGGTGGCATTCAAAGGTATATGGCAAATAACAGTAGTGTAACAGAGGAAGCACAGGGAAGCCCCAGGTTAGGGGCCCCACTGCGTTCAGGGTTAAATAGGCAGAAAGGGGGGGAAGAAAATAAAGGGGGGAGAGTAAACGGAACAAAGATGGGGGGAGCTAAAGGAGAAGGGAATAGCGCACAGGCCAGTGATAACGTGAACGTGAACACACTAGACCAGGAGAGGAGGGCAGAAAGTAGAGTAGAAGGAGCAGGAGTAGGTGCCACAGGGGAAAGTAGTACACAACCTCTCCACCAGCAGGAATCTCCGCAAATAAAGGAGATGCTGGCAGAGATGTTCTCAAAGATGGAAGCATCTCTGAAAGTAGAAATCTCCGCAGTTAGGGCGGACATTGGGTTGGTTCTAGGGCGAGTAGAGGAGCTGGAAGGTAGACTAGAAGTACAGGAGCAAAGACTCGACGAGATATCAGAACAAGTGACTGCCCTGCAGATAGCGAACAGGACCCTGAAGTACAAGTTAGAGGACCAGGAGAACAGGAGCAGGAGGAAGAACGTCCGTATCAAGGGCCTGCCCGAGAATCATAGTAATATAGAGTTAAAGACAATAGCGCAACATTTATTTAACCCCCTACTAGACAAAGAAACTACAGAGGCTTTAAAAATTGATAGAATTCATAGGATGGCACAGCGGGTACCTTCGGGGTCAGAAAAACCGAGAGACGTCATAGTCAGGTTTCACTTTGCGGAAGAGAAAGCTATAATAATGGGGAAGCTTAGAACACTCCCAGGAGTGGCATACGAAGGCGCAGAACTGCAGGTTTACCCAGACTTAGCAGGGGAAACATTGATGAGAAGGACCCGGTTGAAACCTTTAACTGAACTGATGATTGCATCAGGTATATCTTATCAATGGGGTTTCCCCGCCTGTTTGATTGGGAAAAAAGAAGGTCGAACTGCAGTTCTACGCTTCCCAGAAGATCTAAGGGATTTTTGCGCTCGATTAGAAATAAATCCCCCCCCTCTACCTGGATGGGAGGAGGAAGGGGGACCTCGGGCAGTTCAAAAAAAACTTAAATGGAATAGTAACAGGAGGAGAGGGGAGCCAAGCTAAAGAAGAACAGGAGGTGAGATGGGGACAAGCCCAGAGTGGGGGAGGAGGGAGGCCATAGGGATGGGTCTGTATGCCCTGGGATGGGAACCACCGGGGACTCTGGCGCTCACTAGAAGCTCCAAAAGGCCAACTTAAATCGGAAATATGGAGGTGGTAAACCTAATTACATATAACGTAAGAGGGTTAAACACAAAAAAGAAAAGATACAAATTAAACAATGAACTCCAATACCTAGAAGCAGACATAGTCTGTCTACAAGAGACACATATAACACATAGGTTAGAAAGGTTGTTTGGTGTATGTGCCCTCTTATATCAAACAACTCCCTGCGCTTGTGGGATGGTTACCTTGCTATTTGTGATGTATACACCATATGAAGATATATAAATATAAATGAATAAATTAATATATCGGTAGATTAGTGTGCTCACTATGAAGGGTGGCGCACTAATAGCTGCTGCTTAAAAACAAAAAACCATATAACAATACAATAAAAATGAGGAATTCACAGAAAACTCATAGAATATTGTAGCAGCGCTTAATGACTGGATAATAAAATCCAATAAGACTAGTGAGTGAGGTATAAATAAATGAGTAAAATAATAATAATAACAATAAAAGTGGTTTACACCCTTAGGTGAATCAATCTAAAATAAATATAAAAGTGATTTACACCCGTAGGCAGATCAATATTATTATTATTGGTAGGACCAGTTGCGAATAAATAGATAAATAAATAAATAAATAAATATAGATATAAATATCCGCAGTAGTTCATATGTAAGTGGAGCAAAGTCCAGTGGTGTTCTGATAAAACAATGGGGCTTGCAGATAAACACGTTTCTAGATTCCTGTAGTGCGGTCTAAACTCCTGAGTTCTTCCACCAATGCACTCCACCTCGTGAAAGGAAAACGGGTTCCCCTATGGGGATGCACTCACCAGAGCCAAATCAAATATAGGCATGTAATCTCCCAACGAGAATCTGCTACCTCCTTTTTCCAATCACCTCCACAGCCTCTGGTTAACAGCTCACCATTATCAGCCAGGACATATATGGAAAGAATTGGGACCACATAGGGTAATATTGCTTTAAACACTTTTATTTACCCCCAAGGAAAATATCCCTTTAAAATTCAAACGTACCAAAAGAAAGAATTAAAACAGCATGAAACAGATGTATGTGAAAAGCTCTACTATGCCTGGTATCCCTTTCCGGTGTAGCGACGCTGGTTTCCGCTCGGCCGAGCGGTGTACACAGAGTAGAAAGCTTTCCGGTCCGTGGAACGCAGGTTTGGAGCGCAAAAAACGTCACTTCCTGGTTGCCTGGTCTGCGTCCCTGACGCGCGTTTCGTCATATCCGACTTCGTCACGAGGGCGTGACCAGGCAACCGGAAGCGATCCTTATATAGTGATTGATGGCGCAAGAGACCAATCGGGATGCTCGCATGTACTTCAAACAGGGTTCTATACTCAGCGGTAGCGCTGTCTTGAGACTTCCTGCCTAATGTATCCACATACACCATCAAGGTTGCAGTGGAACATATATTTGCCGTGGTGACTCATAAAACATTGAAACTGGATGTGTCAATGTATATTAGTAGTGCCCCTACATCCAGATTTCCTGGTAAACCCCGTAATCGGTGTAGTATAATGCAAGGGCAAGCATACTGCTATACTATTCTAGATTCTACATATATGGCGATCAGATGAATAGTGTATATGTATACCAAATACAGTTCTACATATGAGGTCCCGTGGTCTGATGTGCAGAATCATACAATTTACATAAGTAAACATTCACCAAGAGCAATAAAAATGATGTCAATGAAGGAAGGATGCGACCTCAAATCTTTTGATAAGAATTTCGATTAATAAAAGCTACAGATAATATGGATGGATAAAATTAAGTGGATAAAGAAGTGGAAGTATAAAATATATAAGATATCATATGAGTTATGTTAAATGAAAAAATCAGATAAAATATTAAGTAAAAATGATAAAAAAACAGAGATATCAGGGAAAGCAGCCACAAATTATATAAGAGAGATAAAAGTCTCAGTTAAAATTTTCAGTTAAAATTTATATGTATTTAGGATATATGCCAAAATTATATTCAATGTGTCCAGAGAGGATTGTCAACGATCGAATCCAGTAATATAATTCGGCAATAAGATTATATATGTAAAAAAACAGCGATACGCCGTCGGCAACAAATATGTAAAATAAGCAATAAAATATATTTAAAATAAGCAATAAAATTCCGTGTTAAAATTACACAAATAAAAGCACATAAAAATCAAGTGGATCTAGTATAACCTAGACTCCTTGTGCTTAAAAATGTGCTCCGGGTTTGGTGACTGAGATCGCAACTCCCCCTCAGTGACAGTCACCTGAAAATGACCCAAACTATTACAAATATAACTTTGCACATTAAAATTATATGGGATCCTGCCATCAAAATCGCACACATAAAGTCGCATATAGTCGCATATGGACCCATTGTTGTTTGTTTGGCAGAAAAAAATTTTGCTTAAAATTATCGCTTAAAGATTATTCTATATATAATTGTTGCTTACATAAAATCTAGTCAACATCAGTCTGATTTGTTAGGTATCGCTGATGAAGCAATTTATATCCAATTCTACATTGAGACCTCTAGGAGCAAGTACATCGGTTAAAAAAATCCATTGGGTTTCCTTCTTGGACAGCTCACGTACTCTGTGTATGCCTCTCCAATGGGGTTGGAGGTGCTCTATTCCCCAGAATTCTAGGCCACTGGGGTCGCTATCATGTTTTAATTTGAAATGCAAAGAAACGTTATGGTCCTTATAACCTATTTTAATGTTGTTAATGTGCTCCGCAATCCGTATGCGTAACAGCCTTTTAGTGCGGCCTACATACATTAGGCCGCATGGACACTTGAGTGCATAGACCACAAACATAGTATTGCATGTTATAAATTGCTTTATATCAAATAATGTTTGGTTTGCTGTCGCCATAAAGCTATCAAGAGCTCTTATGGGTTTTTTTACTTCTCTGCAAGCCTTACACTTCCTACATGCATAAAAGCCATTCTTATCCCAGAAGGAAGGTGGTTTTTTAGGTGGATCAATTATTTTTTTGATAACCTTATCTCCAAAGCTTGTTGTTTTTCTATATATGAACTGAGGATTCGAGGGTATGGCTGTAGTCAATTTTCTGTCCAATAATAAAACATGCCAGTGATTTCTGAAGATGTTCTCTACTTCTTTATATTGCTCGTGGTAACCAGAGATAAATGCCCATTCTTTTTTATTATTATTCTGGGTCATGTCGGTTGAAGCGGTTTGATCCTTTTCTTTTAGTGTCGAACTTCGTGGCACTGCACCCACTTCTTCCACTATTTCTTTCAATTTTATTGGATCATATCCCCTAGCCTCAAATCTGTCTGTTAGAATCTTTGATTGAAGCAGAAAATTATCATTTTCAGAGCAGTTCCTTCTCACCCGCATTATCTGACCCTTGGGTATATTTTTTAGCCACAAAGGGTGGTGACCGCTGGAGATGGGTAAGTAACTATTCCTATCTGTCTTCTTGAAGTAGACCTTAGTCTCCAGTTGATTCTGCTTGCGGCTTGGATGTAACCATATACCGCAAGCAGAATCAACTGGAGACTAAGGTCTACTTCAAGAAGACAGATAGGAATAGTTACTTACCCATCTCCAGCGGTCACCACCCTTTGTGGCTAAAAAATATACCCAAGGGTCAGATAATGCGGGTGAGAAGGAACTGCTCTGAAAATGATAATTTTCTGCTTCAATCAAAGATTCTAACAGACAGATTTGAGGCTAGGGGATATGATCCAATAAAATTGAAAGAAATAGTGGAAGAAGTGGGTGCAGTGCCACGAAGTTCGACACTAAAAGAAAAGGATCAAACCGCTTCAACCGACATGACCCAGAATAATAATAAAAAAGAATGGGCATTTATCTCTGGTTACCACGAGCAATATAAAGAAGTAGAGAACATCTTCAGAAATCACTGGCATGTTTTATTATTGGACAGAAAATTGACTACAGCCATACCCTCGAATCCTCAGTTCATATATAGAAAAACAACAAGCTTTGGAGATAAGGTTATCAAAAAAATAATTGATCCACCTAAAAAACCACCTTCCTTCTGGGATAAGAATGGCTTTTATGCATGTAGGAAGTGTAAGGCTTGCAGAGAAGTAAAAAAACCCATAAGAGCTCTTGATAGCTTTATGGCGACAGCAAACCAAACATTATTTGATATAAAGCAATTTATAACATGCAATACTATGTTTGTGGTCTATGCACTCAAGTGTCCATGCGGCCTAATGTATGTAGGCCGCACTAAAAGGCTGTTACGCATACGGATTGCGGAGCACATTAACAACATTAAAATAGGTTATAAGGACCATAACGTTTCTTTGCATTTCAAATTAAAACATGATAGCGACCCCAGTGGCCTAGAATTCTGGGGAATAGAGCACCTCCAACCCCATTGGAGAGGCATACACAGAGTACGTGAGCTGTCCAAGAAGGAAACCCAATGGATTTTTTTAACCGATGTACTTGCTCCTAGAGGTCTCAATGTAGAATTGGATATAAATTGCTTCATCAGCGATACCTAACAAATCAGACTGATGTTGACTAGATTTTATGTAAGCAACAATTATATATAGAATAATCTTTAAGCGATAATTTTAAGCAAAATTTTTTTCTGCCAAACAAACAACAATGGGTCCATATGCGACTATATGCGACTTTATGTGTGCGATTTTGATGGCAGGATCCCATATAATTTTAATGTGCAAAGTTATATTTGTAATAGTTTGGGTCATTTTCAGGTGACTGTCACTGAGGGGGAGTTGCGATCTCAGTCACCAAACCCGGAGCACATTTTTAAGCACAAGGAGTCTAGGTTATACTAGATCCACTTGATTTTTATGTGCTTTTATTTGTGTAATTTTAACACGGAATTTTATTGCTTATTTTAAATATATTTTATTGCTTATTTTACATATTTGTTGCCGACGGCGTATCGCTGTTTTTTTACATATATAATCTTATTGCCGAATTATATTACTGGATTCGATCGTTGACAATCCTCTCTGGACACATTGAATATAATTTTGGCATATATCCTAAATACATATAAATTTTAACTGAAAATTTTAACTGAGACTTTTATCTCTCTTATATAATTTGTGGCTGCTTTCCCTGATATCTCTGTTTTTTTATCATTTTTACTTAATATTTTATCTGATTTTTTCATTTAACATAACTCATATGATATCTTATATATTTTATACTTCCACTTCTTTATCCACTTAATTTTATCCATCCATATTATCTGTAGCTTTTATTAATCGAAATTCTTATCAAAAGATTTGAGGTCGCATCCTTCCTTCATTGACATCATTTTTATTGCTCTTGGTGAATGTTTACTTATGTAAATTGTATGATTCTGCACATCAGACCACGGGACCTCATATGTAGAACTGTATTTGGTATACATATACACTATTCATCTGATCGCCATATATGTAGAATCTAGAATAGTATAGCAGTATGCTTGCCCTTGCATTATACTACACCGATTACGGGGTTTACCAGGAAATCTGGATGTAGGGGCACTACTAATATACATTGACACATCCAGTTTCAATGTTTTATGAGTCACCACGGCAAATATATGTTCCACTGCAACCTTGATGGTGTATGTGGATACATTAGGCAGGAAGTCTCAAGACAGCGCTACCGCTGAGTATAGAACCCTGTTTGAAGTACATGCGAGCATCCCGATTGGTCTCTTGCGCCATCAATCACTATATAAGGATCGCTTCCGGTTGCCTGGTCACGCCCTCGTGACGAAGTCGGATATGACGAAACGCGCGTCAGGGACGCAGACCAGGCAACCAGGAAGTGACGTTTTTTGCGCTCCAAACCTGCGTTCCACGGACCGGAAAGCTTTCTACTCTGTGTACACCGCTCGGCCGAGCGGAAACCAGCGTCGCTACACCGGAAAGGGATACCAGGCATAGTAGAGCTTTTCACATACATCTGTTTCATGCTGTTTTAATTCTTTCTTTTGGTACGTTTGAATTTTAAAGGGATATTTTCCTTGGGGGTAAATAAAAGTGTTTAAAGCAATATTACCCTATGTGGTCCCAATTCTTTCCATATATGTCCTGGCTGATAATGGTGAGCTGTTAACCAGAGGCTGTGGAGGTGATTGGAAAAAGGAGGTAGCAGATTCTCGTTGGGAGATTACATGCCTATATTTGATTTGGCTCTGGTGAGTGCATCCCCATAGGGGAACCCGTTTTCCTTTCACGAGGTGGAGTGCATTGGTGGAAGAACTCAGGAGTTTAGACCGCACTACAGGAATCTAGAAACGTGTTTATCTGCAAGCCCCATTGTTTTATCAGAACACCACTGGACTTTGCTCCACTTACATATGAACTACTGCGGATATTTATATCTATATTTATTTATTTATTTATTTATCTATTTATTCGCAACTGGTCCTACCAATAATAATAATATTGATCTGCCTACGGGTGTAAATCACTTTTATATTTATTTTAGATTGATTCACCTAAGGGTGTAAACCACTTTTATTGTTATTATTATTATTTTACTCATTTATTTATACCTCACTCACTAGTCTTATTGGATTTTATTATCCAGTCATTAAGCGCTGCTACAATATTCTATGAGTTTTCTGTGAATTCCTCATTTTTATTGTATTGTTACATATAACACATACCTCAGGGATTAAATTGGCATCCCACCAATTCCCGATATGGTATTATGGAGATACTCCGTCCCCCCATTCAAGAGGGATAGCAGTTGGCTTCAGTAAGAGGGTAAAATTTGAGGTCAAGGAGCTTCTCGTGGACCCAGAGGGAAGGTTTTTGTTCCTAAAGGGTGAACTGTATAAAATGAAATGTACGGTTGTCAATGTGTATGCACCGAATAAAAACCCTGATAGATTTCTTGGGAATATTTGTAAGAAAACTGGAGGGTTTTAAGGAGGGTAAACTGATTGTGGCAGGTGACCTGAACTGGAGTATGGACCCTAGGGTGGATACCTCAGGAGGGGGTAACAGTACAACGAAACAAAGGCGGGAAAAACTCACAAAAGTATTAGGACAATGGCAATTACAGGATACTTGGAGGATCACACATTTAAAAGAACGGGACTACACCTGTTTCTCATCGGTCCATGGTTCCTTCTCAAGGATAGACTACGTCTTCATTGAGCATCAGTTGGTGCAAACGCTTAAAAAGGCAGAAATAAAACCTAGGACGTTATCAGACCATGCCCCGGTGATGATACAGCTGGAGATGAGAGGGGACCCTGGACCGAGGACAAACTGGAGGTTAAATGATTCCCTGATACAAGAAGAAGAGATAACTAGTAAGATAGAGCAGGAACTTGTGAATTTTTTCAGGGACAACGAGACGCCAGGAATGCCCTTGCCGGTAATATGGGAAACACATAAAGTTGTAATAAGGGGGATTTTAATAGGAATCGGGGCAGGGAAAAAAAGAGAAAGGGGGAAAAGGAAAAACGAGTTATATATTAAAATAAAGGACTTGGAGCAAAGTACAAGGCCCCATGGGATCCCAGACAGACAAGAACTGGCAATGGAAAAGAGAGAGTTAGAAGAACTGGTAGAACAGGAGAGGAAAGCGGCATATCACATAATAGAGAAAGAAACATATCAATGGGGAAATAGAGCAGGCAAATGGATGGCGAGAAGGGTGAAAGAAAAGCAGAACAAGACCTTCATAGCAAGGGTCAGAGATGCAAAAGGGAACACACAAATCTCCTCCCCTGATATAGCACACACTTTCCATTCCTACTACAGCAGCTTATATAATATTGGTCAGCAGGTGGAAGGGGAAGGAAAGCAGAGAGAGGAAATAAGGGAGTACCTGCGGAGCCTGGACCTCCTTGGGGGCGAGAAAGAAGAGATGGAGGATCTAGAAGCCCCCATCACGTTAGAGGAAGTTGAGAGAGCAATTAAAAATACCGCCCTCGGGGGAAGCCCAGGCCCCGACGGCTTCCCTATCCTGTATTATAAAAAGTTTAGTAAGCAACTGGCACCGAAATTACGGGATTATTTCAATGCGATAGGGACTGGAGAGAATTTCAGAGAGGAGACACTTTTGGCACATCTTACATTAATTTTAAAAGACGGGAAAGACCCTATGGCAGTGGAGAGCTACAGACCAATCTCATTATTAAACTCAGATTTAAAGCTCTTTGCTAAAATAATAGCTGAAAGGTTGAAACCACATTTCCCAAGGTGGATCCACAACGACCAGGTGGGGTTTGTCCAGGGGAGGGAAGGAAGGGATAATTCATTAAAATCCATAATGTTGATACAGGAAGCTACGCGGAGGGGTACCCCCACAGTCCTCCTGTCAATAGATGCCGAAAAGGCCTTTGACAGGGTGGACTGGGGGTTCCTGTTTGAAACGTTAAGACACCTGGGATTAGGTAAGAAAATGATGAGATGGATTGAATCCCTCTACTGCCACCCGAGGGCTAGAATAAGAGTCAATGGGACCCTGTCCTGCCCCCTTGAATTGTTCAACGGGACAAGACAGGGTTGCCCACTCTCCCCATTGCTATTTATAATAACGCTAGAACCCCTGTTAGCAGCAATTCGCAAAAACCAAGACATCCAAGGAATCTGGGCAGGAGGAGGGGAGCACAAGGCGTCCGCATATGCGGACGATGTGCTTCTCTACATATCGAGACCGAGAATATCAATACCCATGGTGCTTAAGGAGCTAAAACGGTATGGCAAGCTGTCCAATTTTAAAGTAAATATGACAAAATCAGAGATATTAAATCTAAACTTATCAAAAGAAGAGCAGAGCGCCATCCAAGCTAAACTACCATTTAAGTGGTGTAAGAAAGAACTGGGATATTTGGGAATAAATTTAACAGCCCAAGTGGGAGACCTTTTCACAAGTAACTATATTCCCCTATTAAATAAAATTAAAGAGCAATTAAACAGGATGCAATACAAAGTTCTATCATGGACAGGGAAGATAAACGCAGTGAAAATGTTTATATTACCGGTATTTATCTACACCAGTCAGATGATCCCAATCTCCATCCCACAAAGTTACTTTAGGAAATTAAAATCTATGATAACACAATTTATTTGGGCACGAAAACGGGCGCGAATTGCGTTCAACATAATGACGAGAGAAACGGACAGAGGGGGCCTAGCAGCACCAGATTTTAAAAAATACCATGAAGCTATTGTGATCTCGAGAGTAATAGACTGGGTGCACAATAAGGAGGACAAGAGTTGGGTTAAGTTAGAAATGAGTTTAAGCCGAACAAACACGGGGAAAATGATATGGATACCGCCACAATTTCGAGAGTTAGGACCAAACACAAATTTACTCACAAAAAATTCACTAAAGGTCTGGGATGTAATACAGAAGAGGCACAAATGGGACTATAACTCCCCATTAATTTCACTATTAGACACAAACTTCTTCCCACCCGGAAAGGAGGAGCACTTATATTATAGCAGGTGGGCCAATAATGATAATTTGAGATTGCAGGAGGTGATGGAAGGAAATAGATTGTACACATATAGAGAAATCACACGGGAATGGGGACAGAAACCACTAGATAGATGGAGATACACTCAATCACAACACTTTGTCGGAAGTTTGCCACAGCCACTACGAGGGAAGAATCACAAGAGACCGTTAGAGAAACTACTCGAGTCCCCACAAAGCTTAGAGAAAAGGATCTCAAAAACATATAAAATACTGCTGCGAGAGGCAGATCACGAATATCCAGCTTATCTAGAAAAGTGGGAAAAGGAGATAGGCCCCCTAAGAAGTGACAAACATAGGGAAAAGATATTAAGGTTAGTACATTCGACAGCAAAAGACACGCAAACAAGGGAAATGTCGTACAAACTCTTAGCGAGGTGGTATGTAACCCCACAGAGAGCAAATGTATATAGCGAAGACAACCCCCCAACATGCTGGAGAGGGTGTTCGGAAGTTGGAACGTTCCCACACATGTGGTGGGAGTGTCCCAAAATACAAACCTTCTGGGATCAAGTATTGGAATTAATTGACCTCATAACGGGGGTAAGGGTCAATAAACAACCATGGGTGTGTTTGTTCAATGATACAGAGATGGGAGTGGGGGAGTACCTGAAAACTTTAACCCCCCATTTACTGAATGCTGCGAAGGCTTTGATCCCCCGCTGGTGGAAATGCCCGAACGCCCCCTCCATGAAAGCATGGATGGAGAAAGTGGAGCAGACATGTACTATAGAAGAGTCGATTCATAAGTTAGAAGACACAGAGGGGAAACATCGAAAGAAATGGAAACAATGGAGAGAGTTCAGGACAACCGATAGATATTTGCTGGAGAAAGATACATGAAAGGAATAGAAGGAAGCGAGCTAGAGCGAGACGGGGTAGGTTTCCCCCCCCCCCTTTTTTTTTTTTTTTTTTTTTTTTTCCTTTCGCCACTTAGGGGAGTTGGGTAGAGGGTGGGACAGGGTATGGGAGGGTAGATTTGTAGTATTTATAATGCTGTGTAATGACTGTAAATGTTAAATTTCAGTGTAATATTTTTAAAATATGAAAATAAAGAATATATAAAAAAAAAAAAAATGTATGCATAACTTTTGTATGGTGTAGTGTAGAGTGGTCTCAGGAGCACCTTGTTCTCCTGACCTGCTTCTAATTCTTGTAAATGATTGAGCTCTGCCTCACTTTAAATACAAGTACCCATCCCTCACCAACCAAAAATATAAGAATTCAGGTTCCCCACCTTTTAACTTAAATATTACTGTTAAGACTATTTTTCAGAGTAGGAGATGAATGACAATGCGTGTAATTCACCTACTTGGAAAATTACGATTTATTTTTACATGGAGTCTTGATATTATTAACCGATTGAAATGGGAATTCAGATCCACTTATCTATTTGCTGCAAAACCAACCTTTCAAACCAAAGTCACTGATACAGAGACTGAATGGAAAATTTTGTTCTGTCATTGGAAAAACTTTACAAATATCTCTATTTGGTAAAATGCATCGGTGTCAATAGGAAGGGTAAAATTTTGTTGATTTTGGAGTTATCTTTTAAGAATGCAATAGGCTTAAAATAGCTCTTGTTGGAACTTTCCAACCTTGACTTGTTTTTGTGCCACAAAATTGTTCCCTTTTTAGCCACGAACATGGCATTATGTTACATTAGCCTGATTATTACCTAATTATTGTAATAATTACCCATTTGTTACCAGAGTGCCAGCAAGAAAATCAGACAATGTGAATTTTTAACAAAGTTTACAACAATTAAAAACATCAATAAAAACAACCACAAATGTTGAAGTCAATTTAAGAGTGAGAAAATATAAAAATAATAATAATAATAATAATAAAACTTCCAGACTGTAATACATTTGACCAAGATTTTTTTTTTTTAAAACCCAACACAAATGTACACATACCTTTTTAATGGTGTAGTACAGAGATGTCTCAGCAGCACCTTGTTCTCCTGACCTGCTTGTAATTGTAACTGATTGAGCTCTGCCTCACATAAGTAACCATCACTCACCAACATAAGGTGTCTTTGGATTTGCTAATGGGTTTAATCTACATAACAAAAGATATGTTTTCAAAAATCTTATTGCCAGTTTGGCTTTGTTTTTTTGTTTTCTTTCACCATCCCTGTCATTAACATATTAATCCTGGGAGGGAATAGAACAGGAAGGAACCACATTTTAAAACTGAATGAGAATTAACTCAATAGGTGAAATGAGATGACAAAAATGTCAATATCGATGGAAATGGGCAACAGACACTTTGTGGTCTTTAGCCAAATCGTGCTAATTTTTTTTTACCTGTACAAAGCTTTATAAAAAAATACATGGCTTTTTAAATAACCAGTCATGGCCTAATATGAAGCATGGAGGAGATGTAGGCTTTATAAGGATATCAAGGGAGTAAATTTATCTTGAAAAAACAGACAGAGGCTGTCATTGCTGACCTTTTTAAAAAAAAAATGCTGGTTGTCTAGCGCAGTGTTTCTCAACTCCAGTCCTCAAGGCCCCCAACAGGTCATGTTTTCAGGCTCTCCATTATTTTGCACAGGTGATTTGATCAGTTTCACTGGCTTAGTAGTTACCACAGCCGTTTCATCTGAGGGAAATCCTGGAGGACTGGAGTTGAGAAACACTGGTCGAGCACATATGTTACCTTAAAGCGGGGTTCCACCCTAAAAGTGGAACTTTTGCTCATCGGAAACCCTCCCCCCTCCGGTGTCACATTTGGCACCTTTCAGCGGGAAGGGGGTGCAGATACCTGTCTAAGACAGGTATTTGCACCCACTTCCAGGTATAGACTCCCACGAGGTGCCATGTTTCTCCTCCAGTAAACTTCACACCATCATCTGAGTGGTGTTTAGTCAGCCAGAACAGCTTACTGAACAGCTTACTGAGGAGGAACAGGAAGTGAGAAATTCAGACAAAGAAAAAAAAACATTTAGAAGGAAATCGAAGGAAAAGGTAAGTGAACCAACAATGCACTAGCTTAAAGGAACCTATTTAGAAAATAAAAAACAAACCTTTACAACCCCTTTAACTACATCTACTGTCGGCCTCCTCAGTCAACAGCTTGTAGTTCTTACTGAACTGCGGGGGCGCTGGTGGGTGCTCCCGTTGTCCATTGGTTCTCCCTGCCATACAGTAACTGGCTGCCCATGAGAGGTATGGGCAGACAGCTTCCTGAGCATCTGTAGGATCCAGGCATTGCATCCCGATCTGCTGATGAATTTCAACAAAAGAGACATTTTCAAGGTTCTGCTAAAAGTGTTAGTTCACCCCCCCCCCACCCATACCCAATCTTTTTACCTGGGGTTGCCAAGCTGTCAGCTGTAAATTAAAATCCCCACTTTTCTCCTTCTTCTCCGGCAGTGCTTCCTAGACAGACCTGATGGATTCTTGTTGGTCAGCACCATCAATTTGATGCTGTTGACCAATCGCAATCCCTCTGGTCCATCCTTTAAGCATTGACAGAGAAGAGCAGAGATTGGAAATCTCCAGGAACTGCTGCGGGGTGCTGACATCTTGGCAACCCCAGAGTTAAGTAGAGCAGGTGGGGGAGGGGATGATGTCCGATAAATTATTATTTTTCTGGTAAGGTGAACTAACATTTTAGTATAACTAACATTTCTACCTATTTGCTATAACCTAGCAAACCTTTACTTTTTGAATTCAGTTCCAACTTTTTTTTAGTTTACCACTTCACATTTACAAGCATTTACATTACTAAAACACCTCCATGGGGGGGGGGGGGGGGGGGTGAGTGTATTTATTGTGTTTTTTTTTTTTTTTTGTGAGGAAACCTATGTTCTTAAACAGAGCTCTGCTTATCTGCCACCAAAGGAGCCTGGAGCTCCTCTTTATGCGCACTTTTAGGGTGTTTGTATGTGATGGGGCTACATCTGTATTTCATATTTTTATAAATTTAGATCATTAAATTACCTCTTGATCACTTGTCCTCTTAATCTGTAATCATATGAGTTAAAGTCATTGTAAACGATCACCTTGTAAGGCCCGATTCACACTGATGTGACAATCGCTCCGACTTTGGAGCACTTGTTGCATTAGAAGTGGGACCCCATTTAGTGCAATGGAAATGTTCTAATTGGTGCTACTTGAGTTGCTCTGACTTAGAAAAGGGTTCTTGCACTACTTTTGGTCCGACTTGCATTGACTTCTGTTAAAGAAGTTGCATGCAAGTCTTTGGACTTTGAAGTCACGGGCAGTGTGAACCCGGGGGAAAACAATCCATTCAGGTTAAAATTGAAATGAAAGGCAAATATTTTATGTATAGATATAAAAAAAAAAACTATAAATACCTTGTTTTCCCCCCTTTTTTATAAGTTATCACATTCCCTGTGTTCTCAGCTGCATAAGAGCTGGGGGAGGAGAAGCAACAGCACACTTATCTTCCCAGTGAAAGGCTATGCATGGGAGGCGTGTCAGGACAAGTCTGATCATTAGAGGAGAGCAGGCTAAGTTCCCAGCACAGCTAGAGAACTGATCACGATGAGCTCTCCTGCCTAGGGTGGTCAGTTTTTAACAGGAAAGCAGAGGGACTGGCAGGAACACCAGGGATTTCACACAAAGGAAGCAATACAAAGAGAACATGGTACAGCAGGCACATATCAGGAATTTGAAATGCTGGGGTAACAAACGCTTTACCAAGTTCTACTAGCTTGACACGAATGGAAAACTGCTGCATCTAAACTTCACAATGCAATGTAACGTTTAGGCGAAGATCACATGAGTTCTAGCTACTGGGAAACCTGATGGTAATTTACATAATTAAGCTGTCCATACATAGATCAAAATGCGTCCGGTTCAGCAGGGACCTGTCGAAATTTTGATCCACGCATGGACACTGTAGTTGAAAAGGAATCAATCTACTGCCCTGTTGGATCAATTCTCCTTAATCGGTGCTGAAGACAATAGGCTGCAGTGCTGATCAGTGTATTCTGATGGTGGGGTAGTCTCCCTGCTGTCAGAATACAAGAACGCAGCGGGGGGGATTCCCCCATCCACACACTATAAAGGCCCGTACACACGATCTGACTTTTTGACAACAAACTTGCAAATTAGCTGTTTTGGAGAAACATCCGACCGTACGTACGCTCCATCGGACCAACTTTTTCCGTTTTCATCTGACTTTTGTTGGCTGTGCGAACGGACAAACTTTCCGGGAACAAAAGTCTGATGGAGCAAAGTCCGATCGTGTGTACACAAAACCATCGGACTTTTGTACAAAGTACAAACACGCATGCTCAGAACCAATGCAAAAGATCAGACAACAATACAGAAGTTGACCAAAGGTGGCGCTGGAGTATTTGAACGTCCTCTTTAGAAGTGTCGTCAGTACGTTGAAACGTCACTACGTTCGTATTTGTTGCCTTAAAAGTCCGATCGTGTGTATGCAATACAAACTTGTGACCAGCGCCCTTTGTACAAAAATCCATGGGAAAGTTTGTACAAAGTCCGATTGTGTATATGAGGCTTAAGTGAATGGGGGGTTTGGGCCAGTCTTTTTCATTCAACCCACTGGATAAAAAAACGGACTCCTCTATGGGCACTTTAAAGACCTCAAAGTGTACACTGTTTTCAATCCGATTCATATACCTCTAGAAAGATAACATATATTATTACAAAGTACACACGTAAAAGTGGGATTTAAACAGAACTGATGGCATAAGCAAATATTGTCCAAATACAAGAGGTACTTACTTGAATCCTGATGTGCATTGTGTATTTCTTCCAGATCCGTGTAGTAATCCAGTTTTTATGGTCAAGTTGAACCAGCAGAAGATAGAAGCTGATTGGCTACCATTCGCAGCTGCTCCAGACTCCGAGTGCTCCAGTTTTAGTAAATCTCCCCCTTTGCCTCTGTGCAGGAGCTTTTCATATTAAGACCAGTGTCTGGTGCTCTTTCTCCTTGTGCAAGGTGAGTGGTCTTATAGAACCCCCTCCTGTACTTTTCTGCAGACAGCCTGTAGTGCATAACCTTCCGGGTCTCTCCCAGAGCTCTGCTCTCTGCACAGGTTTTGTGCCACACAGAGATGATGTCACTGCTGCATTTATAAAGTAATAACTAGGTTTGCAAAGGCATTTGGTGCACACAGAGTGATTTGATATCCTATTTATGCTATTGAGGAATATGTTTAAATGAGAGGTTTTGTGCCGGAGTTCTGTCAAAATATGTCCGCCTATCGAATAGTTTCCGGGCCGTACTGCGCAAGCGCATCGCTTGCACAGTACGGAGGACAAGGAGATTTTGGAAAATCTCTGAAGATGAACGGCACCTGCGCCGTGAGTCCAGATGCAAGCCCCACCATCCAAGTGGACATAGGGCTGCACAAAGTTAGAGGGCTCCTCGCGATCTTGCTTCCCTCGCCACGCTTCGGGCACGGCCTCGCTGCGCTCGGCTCTTTTTTATTCTAACTCTATGTTCACTTGGATGGTGGGGCTTGAACCTGGACTCACGGCGCAGGCGCCGCTCATCTTCGGATATTTTCGGAATCTGCTTGTCATGCGTATTGCGCATACGCAGTACGCGGCGGACAGTATTCGATGGGGGACATTATCCGACAGGACACCAGGACATTTCAAAACATTAGTACACATAGACCTTATGTAGAAAATTGGAGTCAGTGCCTCTGAATCTGAGTTAAACTGCCTTTTTTTATTTCATCTGCTGTGCATATTATGTAGGGTTTCCACTGTTTGACCACTTCACGCCTGTGCTATAGCCGAAAGACGCAGAGTCCTTGGGACTCGGCTGATCATAGATCAGAGTAAAGGTCCGCTCACGGGCCTTTATCACGTGATCGGCTGTCAGCCAAAGACAGCTAATCACATGATAACAGAAGCCGGTCATCTGCTTTTTTTTTTTTTTTTTTCCTCACACTGACAGTGTGAGGTGAAAAAAAATAAAGCAGATTACAGGCTTCTGTAAAAGGGACATCGGTTTCACACAGTAACCACCAGTGCCCATCATTGCTGCTAATCGGTGCCCACCAGTGCCACCTATCAGTGCCCATCAGTACTGCTAATCGGTGCCTATCAGTGCCCATCAGTACTGCTAATCGCTGCCCACCAGTGCCGCCTATCAGTGCAGCCTCATCAGTGCACATCAATGAAGGAGAAAAATTACCCATTTGCAACATATTCTAACATATAATTTTTATTTATTTATTTCAAAATTTTACGGGACATCGGTTTCACACAGTAACCACCAGTGCCCATCATTGCTGCTAATCAGTGCCCACCAGTACTGCTAATCCTTGCCTATCAAAGCCACCTATCAGTGCCCATCGGTACTGCTAATCGCTGCCCACCAGTGCCACCTATCAGTGCTGCCTTATCAGTGCAGCCTCATCAGTGCACACCAATGAAGGAGAAAAATGACCCGTCTGCAACATTTTATAACAAATTATTTTTATCTATTTATTTCAAAATGTTACGTTATTTTTTGTTTAGCAAAAAAAAAAACCCAGTGGTGATTAAATACCACCAAAAGAAAGCTCTATTTGGTTTACTTCCTCTTTGTTTACCTGCAAAGGTAAAGCATAATGGACTACTGTGCATCGCATAGTAGTCCATTATGTGTCACTTAACTGACACAGGAGCCAGCGAAGTCACCGCTGTCCCCTTGTGTATGGCACCTCCATCTTCTTGGTGGGTCTCGCGGCTCCAGCACTGTCATTCCACGGCACCGCAATGACGTCACTCACGGCATATCGCCGTTGAGATCGGCTTTCTCAGTGCGCCTGCGCGCCGATATCTACGGCGCATGCTTTGTAGACAGCAGTGCCTGTTCTTTGGCAAATATCTCCTAAACCATGTAGGTTTAGGAGATATATTTCTTTGACCTACAGGTAAGCCTTAAAGCGGTGGTTCAGCAAAAAAAAAAAATTTTTTTTTAAAAGTCAGCAGCTAAAAAAAAGGTAGCTGCTGACTTTTAATAAGTACACTTACCCTCCCAGGGCACCCGCGATGTCGGTCGTGGAGGCCGAGATGTCCCTGGGCACTCCGGTCCCAGCGCCGCCATCCTCAGTAAGGGAAATGGGCAGCGAGCGCTGCCCGTTTCCTACTGCGCATGCGCGAGTCGTCGCGCGGCCTACTGCGCATGCGTGAGTCGTCGCGCGGCGCTTTGTGAATGGGGAACGCGATGTGTTGTGGGACACAGTTCCCATAACACACCGCGCCCCATTCACTAGAAGATGGCGCTCGGAGCAGAAGAGAGAACAGCGCCGCAGAACAGGAAGAGGCAGATTAGGGCGATCTGCCTAGCAACAGCCATTTCTGATAAGTAAAAAAAAAATGTTATTAACATTTTTTTAAAGTTTTTTTTTTTCAGGGTGTCCCTCCACTTTAATCTAGGCTTACCTGTAGGTCCAAGTGGTTTGTAAGGGTTTAAAACCACTTTAAGTAATTGGTGTTTGTCTGTTGTTGTCCTCCTTTTGCATAATGGGGTTGATTTACTAAAGGCAAAAAGACTGTTCACTTTACACAGGTAGTTGCACTTTGCATGGTAATTTTCCCCACAGCTTTGCGAATCAGGTGACCCTTTACTGGCTGCCATCATCTGATATGTCCAAGCAAAGATACTGTTTTTTTTTTTTTTTCCTAGTACGGGATTGTGTATTCTTTGCAATGTGACATTTTACCACATTATCTTATAAGCTCTGGGGATAATTCCCATGCAAAATGTAACTTCACTTGCAAAGTGATCCTTCTGGTATGAGAGCAAGTGGGTCTTATGCCCCGTACACACGGTCGGATATTCCGATGGAAAAAGTTCGATCGGATTATGTTGTCGGAAAATTCGATTGTGTGTGGGCTCTAGCGGGCTTTTTCCGTCGGAATTTGAGAGCAGGATCTAAAATTTTCCGACAACAAAATCCGATCTGACTTTTTCCAATCGTGTGTAGAGAATTCCCAACGCACAAAGTGCCACGCATGATCAGAAAAAATTTGGAGACAAAAGCTATTGGCTACTGGCCTCTATGTAGTCCTGTCGTACGTGTTGTACGTCACCTCGTTCGGAATGATCGGATTTTCCGACAACTTTGTCCGACAGTGTGTGTGCTACACAAGTTTTGGACAAAATCCGTCTGAAAAAATCAGACAGATTTTGTGGTTGTAATGTCTAACCACGTGTACGGGGCATTATATTACACTTTTCTAATTTGCCAGTCTATTAGAAGGCTTCTTTTCTTTGTACAGCTTTTGATGTTGTATCAGAGTTAGGCCTGATTCACACATAGTTACATAGTAGGTGAGGTTGAAAAAAAAGACACAAGTCCATCAAGTCCAACCTATGTGTGTGATTATATGTCAGTATTACATTGTATATCCCTGTATGTTGTGGTCGTTCAGGTGCTTATCTAATAGTTTTTGGAAATTATCGATGCCCCCCGCTGAGACTACCGCTTGTGGAAGGGAATTCCACATCCTTGCCACTATTACAGTAAAGAACCATCTACGTAGTTTAAGGTTAAACCTCTTTTCTTCTAATTTTAATGAGTGGCCACGTGTCTTGTTAAACTTCCTTCCGCGAAAAAGTTTTATCCCTATTGTGGGGTCACCAGTACGGTATTTGTAAATTGAAATCATATCCCCTCTCAAGAGTCTCTTCACCAGAGAGAATAAGTTCAGTGCTCGCAACCTTTCCTCATAACTAATATCCTCCAGACCCTTTATTAGCTTTCTTGCCCTTCTTTGTACTCGCTCAATTTACAGTACATCTTTCCTGAGGACTGGTGCCCAGAACTGGACAGCATACTCTAGGTGCGGCTGGACCAGAGTCTTGTAGAGCGGGAGAATTATCATTTTATCTCTGGAGTTTATCCCTTTTTAATGCATGTCAATATTCTGTTTGCTTTGTTAGCAGCAGCTTGGCATTTCATGCCAATGCTGAGCCTATTATCTACTAGGACCCCCAGATCCTCTTCCATCCTAGATTCCCCCAGAGGTTCTCCCCCCACTGTATAGATTGCATTCATATTTTTGCCACCCAAATGTATTATTTTACATGGTTCTACATTAAACCTCATTTGCCATGTAGTTGCCCACACCATTAATTTGTTCAGATCTTTTTGCAAGGTTTCCACATCCTGCAGAGAAGTTATTGCCCTGCTTAGCTTGGTATTGTCAGCAAATACAGAGATTGAACTGTTTATCCCATTCTCCAGGTCATTTATGAACAAATTAAATAGGATTGGTCCAGCACAGAACCCTGGGGGACCCCACTACCCACCCCCGTGTATTCCAAGTACTCCCCATTTATCACCACCCTCTGAACTCGCCCTTGTAGCCAGTTTTCAATCCATGTACTCACCCTATGGTCCATGCCGACAGACCTTATTTTGTACAGTAAACGTTTATGGGAAACTGTGTCAAATTGTTTTGCAAAATTCAGATA
The DNA here is from genome assembly GCA_028564925.1 of Lithobates sylvaticus. Lineage (NCBI taxonomy): Eukaryota > Metazoa > Chordata > Amphibia > Anura > Ranidae > Lithobates > Lithobates sylvaticus. Next base: position 73,673,389 of record CM053029.1, read on the forward strand.
CACCACATCTACGGGCCTTCCTTTATCTAGATGGCAACTCACCTCCTCATAGAAGGTTAGATTGGTTTGGCAAGAACAATTCTTCATGAATCCATGCTGATTACTGCTAATGATACCGGTCTCATTACTAAAATCTTGTATATAGTCCCTTATCATCCCCTCCAAGAGCTTGCATATTATTGATGTTAGGCTAACTGGACTGTAATTCCCAGGGATTTTTTGGGCCCTTTTTAAATATTGGTGCTACATTGGAGAAAAGCCAATCAGCTGGTACCATTCCAGTCAGTAGACTGTCAGTAAAAATTAAGAACAATGGCCTGGCAATTACTTGACGAGTTCCCAAAGTTCCCCTTCGGGTACAAGCCATCAGGTCCCGGTGATTTATTAATGTTAAGTTTCCCAAGTCTAATTTTAATTCTGTCCTATGTTAACCATGGAGGTGCTTCCTCTGATGTGTCATGAGGATAAACACTGCAGTTTTGGTTGTTGATTTCCTCGTGAAGACTGAGGAGAAGAATAAATTCAATACCTTCGCCATCTCCCCATCCTTTGTAACCAGATGACCTTCCTCAATCTTTATGGGGTCAATATGGTCTGTCCACTTTTTTTTACTGTTTACATACTTAAAGAATTTCCTGGGAATTTTTTTTTGCTTTCCTCCGCTATGTGTCTTTCTTGTTCTATCTTAGCCGCCCTAATTGCACCCTTACATTTCTTGTTGCATTCCTTATAAAGTCTGAATGCTGATGATGATCCCTCAATCTTGTATTTTTTGAAGGTCTTCTCCTTTGCTTTTATATGCATTTTTAGTGCTTTTTTTTACAGTCCATTTAACATGATTTCCTATGGAACACGTTCTATATGGCAAATGTTCAAAATGCAAAAAGCACAAAAAATGTTTAGGTGTGAATCGGGCCTTAGGCCCCTTTCACATGGGCATCTCTGTCTTGCAGATTCCGCTTGCTCAGCAGGGGATCGGGTGACAGGGCCTGTCCGCTTCACTGTGCAGAGCAGACGCAGTCCCACTCTCCTCTATAGGGAGATCGGGTGGAAACGGAGCGCCTATCCATTTTCATCTGATCTGTTCCGCCAGATGGATGGAAAATAGGACCACCATCTAGATTTTGCGGACAGGATCGGATGGCGGTGGGTGTCAGCAGACATGTTTCCACTGACATCTACCGCTCCATAGGGGAGACTTGAGAGTCCAATCAGGTTCAATCTGATTGTGAAAGGACCCTTTATTTGCATTTCAGATATTTATCACATTCACTAACCACTTGAGCTCTGAAGGGTTTTGTCCTGTACATGACCAGGCCATTTTTTGCTATTTAGCACTGCGCTACTTTTAACTGGTAATTGTGCAGTCATGCAACACTTGATACTACAATCAGAGCTTTCTTTTGGTAGTATTTGATCACCGCTGGGTCTTATTTTTTATTATATAAATATATTATAAATATATAAATTATTAAAGAAAAGACTGATAATTAAAAAAATATTTGTTTTCCTTTCTGCTATAAAACATATCCAATAAAAAATAGAAAACAAATCGAATTTCTTTATGAATTCAGGCCAAAATGTATTCTGCTATGTTTTTGGTTTAAAAAAAAAAAATAATCCAATAAGTGTATTTTGATTGGTTTGTGTGAAAGTGCTATTGTCTAAAAATTATGGTGTGTATATATACCGGAATTTTTTTTCACTAATAATATAATGATAGTGATAATAATACACACTGTCACTGTACTAATGACACTGGCTGGGAAGGTGCGATCAAAAGTATAACTGCTTTGCAGGGAGAAGAAACAAACAGATCACTCCCTCTGTACAGAGCTCTGTGGTTTTTGTCAACACAGGCTCTGGGTTTTGATTGGACACATCTGCAGTCTCAGTCTCAGCCTTGATTCATTGGCTGAAACCTGCTGACAAAATCCTACTGTGTCCAATCACAGCAGCAGTCGCGTAGGGCACGCGCATTCTCCCTGAACCCAAATGTCACTGCCAACATACAAGTTTGTGATTTGCCTGTGGGGAGGGGGGGTTCCGCCTGCCCCTGTTAAAATGCGGACGGACGGCAAGTGGTTAGCAAGGCTTCTTTCCAGTGTAGATAGCTTGATGTTGATAAAGAACTGCCTAGTATAAGAAAACCTTGTCACAAACTTCATAAGGGGCGGCGTGAGATGGATTTACATTGCAGCACTTTTTTTTTAATACTTGTTCCAAAGTGTCTCCTGTCTTTTTTACTATTCTTGACACTTTTTTTGTGAAATGATAGGGGTACAATGTACCTGTTACCAATTCACATAGGGAGGGCTGGGATCTGGGGGTGCCCTTGTTAAAGGGGGCTTCCAGATTCCGATAAGCCCCCCGCCCGCTGAACCGCATGAAGACCGGGCAAGGGTTGTGGGGATGAGGCTTTTGTCCCCATCAACCTGGGGACAAGATGTTTTGGGGGTGTTGTTGTGGGCAGGTGGCCTGGTACGGTTCAGGAGGGGGTCGCTTTCTCGTCCCCTCTCTTTTCCTGCGGCCTGCCAGGCTGCGTGCTTGGATAAGGGTCTGGTATGGATTTTGGGGGGACCCCTACGCCATTTTTTTCTTTAAATTTGGTGCAGGGTTCCCCTTAATATCCATACAAGACCTGAAGGGCCTGGTATGGATTTTGGGGGGACCCCCACGCAATTTTCTTTAAAATTTCTGATTTGGGGGTTCCCCTTAATATTTATACCAGATCCAAAGGGCCTGGTAATGGACTGGGGGGGGGGGTGAACCCATGCCGTTTTTTTCAATGAGTTTTATCTATATTGACAGGACCCAACAATTCATTACAACCGCGATCAGTTTTATATGACTTTTTTCCTTTAGAAATGTAATTTTGCTGTGGTATTGTTCTAAACACGGGAAAACTGTGCCACTTTACAGGCATACTATGGACACCCCTTAGGCACGATATTTAAAGGAATATTAAATTTGTATTGTTTCACTTTAAGCATTATTAAAATCACTGCTCCCGAAAAAATTTTAGTTTTTAAAACTTTTTTTTACATTGATAAATGTTCCCTGGGCCAGGACCCAGGTCCCCAAACACTTTTTATGACAATAACTTGCATATAAGTCTTTAAAATTAGCACTTTTGATTTTTCATATTCGTGTCCCATAGACTTTAACGGTGTTCGTCCAAATTTTTTGCCTGTTCGCAAGTTCCGGTGTGAACCAAACCAGGGGGTGTTCAGCTCATCCTTAAGCCTTGTACACATGATCGGATTTTCCGCAGACAAACCTCTGACTTTTGTCCAAAGGCATGTGCCTGGATTCTGTCTTGCATTCATGGAATTGTCGGCCAACAAACACGAACGTAGTGACGTACTACGTGTTTTTTCAGCTCTTTAGCGCCACCCTTTGGGCTCCTTCTGCTAATTTCATGTTAGTAGAAATTTGGTGATTGTTGATTCACACTTTTCAATTCGCACTTTTCATTTCACGTTTTTCATTTCGCGCTTTTCAGTTTGTTTCTGAATGGCCGTTCGTCAACCAGACATGTTGCAGAATCGGAGGAGATGACGTGTTATTTATTATTGGCCTTGGAGTTATTGCTTTGACCAGGAACAGGAGGGGGAGGAGTTCTTGAACCAAAAATTGGTTGCTTTATTAATCGTGACCAATTATGTCATATGCCTTTGCTGCGGGAGCTCCAGGAGAATAATCCAGATGATTTTAAGAATTATCTCCGGATAACGGACCCCCTGCTTTCACCAACTCTTGGCATTGCTGACCCCTATATTAAAAAGCAGGACACATGCATGAGGCTTTTATTTTATTTGAATAATAATGATTTGATTTGTTATATCGTCTATATTGTTGGATGCATAGAATTCACCTTTTGGTTAAGTTCTATTGGCAGATAGCATGTCTAATTTTATTTGTTTTCTTTTTTTTAATGCACAATACAAAAATTGAGGAGAATAATAATACTTGGCTATGTGTTTTACTTCAAATTACAGTTTGGGAATAGGCAGTTACATTTAAAAAAAAATACAATGTAAAATTGACAAGGGACACCAACATAGTGGTATCTTTGATCTTAAAAACTACGGGATAATGGTGTTGTGGTAACTTTTAAAAAAAAAAAAAAAAAGCATAATACTATTATTCTTGATATCACTAGAAAAAAATAATCCTTTGAAAATTTGTTTGCAAGAACTCCATCAGTATCACCAGCAAAGCAGCTTCATTATTATCACATTAAAGAAGGAGAGAATTGTGCGCTGCATTTCGAGATTTCATAATTTGCTGCGTCATGAATGTTAATTCTCCATTACGAACGCTAGTTTACAAGACCGACCGCTTCTGGCTCATCCTTGCTTCCGAGCATGCTTGTTTTGTACTTTTGACTTTTGTCTGGCGGAGTTGTGTACACACGCTCGGAAAATCCAACAACAGACATTTGTCCACAGAAAATTTTAAAGCCTACCATCCAACATTTGTCCGCGGAAAATCTGACAACAATTGTCCAATGGAGCGTACAAACGGATTTTCTGCCAACAGCCTGACATCACACATTTCCTGTCGGAAAATCCGATCATGTGTACGCAGCTTTAGTCTTGAGTAAGATGGAATCCTTGTGAGAAGCACTTGCCACGTTTTCACCCTTCGAATTACTTCTCTCCTGTGTGAGTCTTCTGATGTTTAGTAAGATGAGGACGTTGTGAGAAGCACTTGCCACGTTTTCACCCTTCGAATTACTTCTCTCCTGTGTGAGTCTTCTGATGTTTAGCAAGATGAGGACGTTGTGAGAAGCACTTGCCGCATTCTGAACATTTTAAATGGTTTCTCTCCTGTGTGAATTTTCTGGTGTACAGTAAGATAACTTCGATCTGGGAAGAACTTGCCACATTCAGAGCATCTGAAGGGTTTCTCACCTGTGTGAGTCTTCTGGTGTGCAACAAGACTACTCCTATAGGGGAAGCATTTGTCACACTCTGAACATTTGAGTGGTTTCTCTCCCATGTGAATTCTCAGGTGTACAGTAAGATTATATTATTATTATCTACTGAGAAACACTTGCCACATTCTGAACACTGAAATGGCTTCACTCCTGTATGAATCCTCTGGTGAACATTAAGCTTTGACTGAGAAATAAAACTTTTGTGGCACTCAGAGCACCAATACAGCTTGTCCCCTACTTTACTCATCGTGTTGATAAAGATCTGTTTGCAAGTTTCCAGAGTAGGTGTTAGATGATGAAATCAACTCAATTATTGGACTCTGTGAAAAAATAAAAATACATGCAAACAAAGAATCTGAATAGTAACAAGATAATAAAGTCAGATATGGTGCTTTTGGGTTTTTGGTGATTTAACCATCCCCTCACTGTACACAGTACATTTTGTATAATGAAAATCTATAACTTTGCAAAATATAGATATACAACTATTGCTTTTTTTCGGATTAGTAATTCAAAGTGCACACCTATGGTTTGTCACTATGGTGACATCAATCGGCTCTTTTCTTACATTAATGACTAGACAAGAGAAATTATTCTGATCCAATTACTATTCCATCTAAATTATTAATTTAAATCTAACCAACGAGTTTCTAATTAGCATATTTTCTAGTCCTAACAAGAAGACTCTTAGGCCCCTTTCACACCTAAGCGTTTTTCATGCGGTGCAGCGCTAAAAATAGCGCCTGTTCACCGCATGAAAAAATCCTGCCCCTTTAACTCCAGTGTGAAAGCCGGCGGGCTTTCACACTGGAGCGGTGCGCTAGCAGGATGACAAAAAAGTCCTGCTAGCAGCATCTTTGGAGCGGGATAGGAGCGGTGTGTTCACCGCTCCTATACCACTCCTTCCCATTGAATAGAATGGGACACCGAGGTGAAACCGCGGCAATACCGCCGCAAAGCGCCGCTACGTCGGCGCTCTGCGGGGGGTGTTTAACCCCTTTTCGGCCGCTCGCGGGGTTTAAAACCGCACCGCGAGCGGCCGAATACCGCGGTTTAAAACGACGGTAAAGCAGCGCTAAATATGGCACTGCTTTACCGTCACCGCGGCTCACCGCCCCAGTGTGAAAGGGGCCTTAATAATTGACTCTTGGTCTGATTTAAATTCTGATATCAGTCAAATTTAACCACTTGAGCTCCGGAAGATCTACCCCCCCCCCTCATGACCAGGCCATTTTTTGCGATATGGCACTGCGTTACTTTGCAACGCTGTACCCAAATAAAATTGATGTCCTTTTTTGCCCCAGAAATAGAACTTTCTTTTGGTGATATTTGATCACCTCTGCAATTTTTCTTTTTGGCACTATAACCAAAAAAATATCCGACAATTTTGAATAAAAAGAAAAACATATGCAATAAACAAAATCACAAAAAATCTAATTTCTTCATAAATTTAAGCCAATATGTAATTTCCTACAAGGTTTTTGTAGTGTCACTTAGTGTCAAATTAGTCCTGCTATAAGTCACTGATCACCGCCATTACTAGTAGAAAATTTATTTTCCAAAAATCTATCCCATAGTTTGTAAAAAAATACGTTTTGAAAAAAAAAGTTACTTTCTGCTATAAAACAAAAAAAAGTAAAAAAATATCAAATTTCTTCTTCAATTTAAGCCAAGATGTATTCTGCTACATATTTTTGGTAAAAAAAAAAAATCCCAATAAGCACATATTTGGTTTGGGCAAAAATTATAGTGTCTACAAACTTTGGGATAGATTTTCGGAATTTTTATTATTATAAAGGTTGTGAAGGCTACTTTTCAGTGTAGATAGCTTGATGTTGATAAAGAACTGCCTTGTATAAGAAAACCTTGTCACAAAATTCATATGGCTTTCCTGGGTGAGTTATATGGTATTAGGTAAAGAAGTGTATACATAAATGTACGTCACTAAGCGCGTAACCTCAGTGATCTATCTAGTGAGCAAAATAATGTGACCATATATAAATACTACAATGAGTAAATAAAGTGCCTCCAATAAATAAAGTGCATTCAATGAATAAAGTGCATCCAATATAAAGTATCCAATGGATAAAGTGCATCCAATATAGTCCAGTATATAGAGCAAATAAGCACAATATGTAGGCAATGGTAGGGTAAAAGTCAATAAATGTAGTGCATAGTGCAATAATAATTCCAGTGACAAAAGTTCAGTGTTATATAAGGAATCCAAAAACTATGTTATTTTATAACATCTTCCAGTGGTGAGCAGTAGGCTATAAATGCAATATTGTGCTCTCAATGCTCTTACCTTATGAATGTGCAAGGAACGCTTTAATAATTTATACCGATCTTGTCCCCGCTTATAGAGAATTCAGCGATGTCCGTTAGGTGTAGGAAAAGAATATTGGCTTGCAATCCATAGTAGAATCCACATGTAAAAATAAAATGGGTCTCCAATAGTGCATTACCCAAGTAAAATCAATTTTATTAATAAAAAGTGGCTGCTTACAGGTAGATTATTAAAATTAGGCCAGACTCAGTGTACAGCGGTGTTCCACACCACTTCGTACGTTATTTCCGATCCGCGGCACCTATTTCCGGTCCGTCGTAACGACTTCCGGTCCACCTGTGATTACTTCCGGTTTGCGTCCGGAACCGGAAGTTGTTCATATTATAGCTGTATCAGTGAGAATCATGGTAAGCAAAAATAAAATACATGCATAAATAACAAAAAAAATAATAAACAAAAAAAGGTGCAAGATTAAAGTGATTGTAAAGAAAAAAAAACAAACATGTTACCTGCTCTGTACCTACTCTGTATAATGGTTTGACACAGAGCAGCCGCTATCCTCCTCCTTCTCAGGTTCCCTGCTAGCGCTCTGGGCCCCTCCCCTTGGCGAGTTCCCCAATAGCAAGCCGCTTGCTGTGGGGGTGCTGGTGCTTGCTCCCGAGCTGGCTCTCTGCTTCCATAAGACACAGAGAGCGCGGCTCAGCCCCACCCCTGGCTCCCGCCTCACTGGCAGTAATTGACAGCAGCCAATGACTCCTGCTGCTGCATCTCAGACAATCTGGAGAGAGAGCCTCTGATCTTGTGCACATTGCTGTATCGAGATCGGGGCTTTGGTAAGTATTAGGGGGGCTGACGGGGGAGCTGCACATTGAAGGTTAATATAATGCATTCATAATGCATGTAGGTAAAAAAAAAAAAAACTTAATCCTTTACAACCACTTTAATAGGAAAAACAAATATTTTGTTGGAGATAAACTTATTTAGTTCAGATGGTGTCAAGCGTGTGTGGCGTCAACCAGGTGAGAAGTACAAAGACAAGTGTGTCTTGCCTTCAGTCAAGCATGGTGGTGGGAGTTTCATGGTCTGGGGCTGTGTAAATATGAGGGAAGTGTTTGTTCGAACATGCAGGTGCAGCCGAAAATGTGAAATAGGTCTCTTGTACACATAGAATATCGCATTTTAGGTCTTGGGCTGTTTTCCAAAGTGAGTGTCTTTTTGCTGGGTGGTTAAGCCAGTTGGCATTGAGATACATTAATATAAGTGGCATTGTTGTTGTTGTGTAGGTGACCCGTAAGATCACAAACACTTAGTTGGTTGTGAAAGGATGGAGTCCATGGTCTAGAAGTCTGTTGCCAGTTGTGGTCTCCGAGGTTCCTGGATAATACATGCAAACCCACGTGGAGTTTAGAGCTAGAGCTGTGAAAAAAGGTCAATAACAAAAAGAATAGATATCAAAAAGGAGAATATTGGAACTTGCAGAACTCTGAACTGGGGTGGGTATGCTATCGGTCAGACCGATAGGTGGAGTAGAGAGAAGTTTATTTCAACGAAACCACTATAGGGGGGAAACAATAGTCAAATGTTGAATGGATTTATATATCTAAAAGCTGATAGCTGGTGAGAGGTTCAACTTTTGAAGAGCTATAGGCCAACTTGAAATCATTACTTCGATTTTGGTCAGGTGTGGTGTTTCCCTTGGGTGCGGCATGATGGATGTGGTCCACGTTGTTCAAGTGGCGGGTTGCTCAGGAATGAATCCAGAGGGCTCAGGAATGATTCCCCATGTGTGTAGTAGTTGCATGCCGCTTTTGAGGGTATTGATTACGTGTGATGTGCCATTTCTTGTTATGAGCAACATTGCTGGGTAGCGCCATTTGAATAGAATTTTTTGGCTGTTGAGGCCTTTGGTGACAGGGTTAAGTTGTTTTCCCAATTGCAGGGTATATTCTGAAAGATCCGGGAAAAGTAGTATTCCATCATAAGGAGTAGGAAGTGGTGAATTGGTTCTGGCTGTTGTGAGGAGTTTTTCTTTTATGTAGAAGAAGTGCACTCTCATTAGTACATCTCTTGGGATGGAGGCTGCCAGATGAGAAGGTTTAACAATCCTGTGGATTCGATCTATGATTAGCTCTCTAGGTGAGGCATCAAGAAGAATTGTGTGCATGAGCTGTTTGGCATATTTCGGAAGATCATTCGGTAAGATAGATTCAAGAATACCTCTCAGTTTTATATTATTTCTTCTGGATATTTCTTCTAAATCAGCTAACTTGGCCCTTACCCGGGTTTGTTCTTCTCTCACTTTATTGTATGTGTTGATTTAAATCATTGACAGTTGTGGTACATTCCTCCATGGTATTTTCAATGTGTGACACTCTGTCATCAAGGACAAGTATGTCAGTGGATATCTTAGTGAATAATGATGAAGGATCAGTCATTAATGAGGTTTGGAGTGACAGTAGCATGTCTTTTAGGGTGGTATCGATCACTGGTTGCCCTGTAGTGGGGAATGAGGCCATGGATGTATGTAGGGTCTGGTTGGATTGGAGGGGGTTGAAAGCCTGGGCCTCAATTTGTGCTGGCAGCAGCCGCTGATCCATCAGCATGCAGGCTTTTGCTGGGCTGCCTGTATGGGGGTTTTCCTCTGATCTGTGTTTAGGGGATGAGGGGAGCTTTTGGGAGTCACAGTCCTCTGGGATCTCCTCAGGGAGATCTGTATAAGCCTCATGTAGCGCAGCCACGCCAGTGCCATTTTGGCTGTGACTGACCTTAGGTGCCGGTTTGAGGAAGAAGGCCGTCATTTTTTTCAGGCGATAATCATTCATCCTCTTGCGGGACATGGCTGGCTGGGATGTCCAGATGCTCAGGAGTCAGGATGGCCGTGGATTGTCCACAAGTTTGGGCCTGTGTCGCTCCAGTTCTCTCCCCTGGCTGATGAGCTCTGTGTCTAGGAGGCCATCTCCAGCGCTGGCAGATCACGCCTCCATAATTAAATACATGCATTGTTTATGACCAAAATTGCACTCTTACACAAAGACTTAAAGATTGAACTTGTCCTCCTTGATCTTTATAATTCCTTTCAAGTCTGACCAGACCACCTACACTCAATACAATACTTTGCGTATTTGCAAATAACCTCCCTTTGAACTGTTTAACCACTTCCAGACCGCACATATACTGTTGCAGGGTGGCCCGGCTGCGCGAACCGACATACCTGTACGTCTGTCCATGCATTAGATACAGCGGACACGCTCCCCCGGGTCCGGTGTACTTGATGTCCGCTGGCTACCCATGATCGCGATGAAGAGAGGCAGGACGGGGATCTGCCTATGTAAACCAAACGGATCACTATTCTGACAGGGGAGGAGAGAGAGATCAGCTGTTCCTAGTGAACAGGAACAGCGCATCCCCCAGACAGTTAGAAAGCACCTCCCTAGGGAAAACTTAAACCTTTTTTTACCACTAGTGTTAACTTCTTCCATGCTAGTGCCATTTATACATTACTAGTAAAAACTATTTTTTAAAAAGTCCCTAAATCTTTTCCCAACTTTGTAGACGCTATAACTTTTGCGCAAACCAATCAATATTCGCTTATTGCGTTTTTTTTTATTTTTATTTTTTTCCGAAAATATGTACCAGAATACATATTGGCCTAAACTGATGACTAAATTTATATTTTTTGGGTTTTTTTTGGATATGTATTATAGCCGAAAGTAAAAAATATTGTTTTTTTTTTCGTTTATAGAGCAAAAAATATAAACCGCAGAGGTGATCAAATACCACCAAAAGAAAGCTCTATTTGTGGGAAAAAAAGGACATTAATTTTGCTTGGGGCAACGTCGCATGCCCGCGCAATTGTCAGTTAAAGCAGTGACATATCTCAAAAAATGGCCTGGTCATTAGGGGGGAAATCCTTCCGGGGCTGAAGTGGTTAATTCGATTCGCCCTCAAGGAGCCAAGGTGATCTTGCATAAAATTAACATAGCAAAGAGTCATTAGTTATTCTTTTGTTATGTAAAATATTGCTGGCCTGGTCAATATGTCAGCCCCTAATATACAAGAATGTACAGTGCTGTGAAAAGGTATTTGCCCCTGAATTTTTTTATTTTTTTGCATATTTGTCACACTTAAATGATTAAGATCATTAAACACATTTTAATATTACACAAAGATAACCCGAGTAAATAGAAAATGCAGTTTTTAATTTATTTAGGCAAAAAAGCTGTCCAAACCTGGATGGCCATATGTTAAATAGCAATTGCCCCTCTTTGCTAAATCATGAATGAACTGTGATTACCCACTTGAAGTCAGTGTCTCCCAGGGCTTTAAGGGGGTTAGGATCATGTGACCGCTGTGATTGGCTGTCATGGCGGTCATATGATCGGAAAGCTTCCAATCACAAGTAGCTTTCCACTAGCCGCCGGTAACTGTGTCGGGAGTGCGCAGGGCGCGTGCTCACGGCACTGCTGTAATGACACCAATGAATACAAATATGCGGCCGGCGGGCGCCAAGTGGTTAACCACATTATTTGGAAAGTCGAGTTAAATTTCACTTGTCACACACAGGCCTAATTACTGCTAGACCTGTTGAACCAAGAAATCGCTTAAATAGAAGCTGTCTGAAACATGCTAAAAGATCTCAAAAAGGAACACATCATGCTGCGATCTAAAAAAAATTAAGAACAGATGAGATGAAAAGTAATTGATGTATCAGTCTGGAAATGGTTACAAAGCCATTTATAAGGCTCTGAGACACCAGCAAACCACAGTGAATGCCATTATCCACAAATTGAGAAAATTTGGAACTGTGAAACTGCCCAGGAGTGACAGCCTACCAAAATTACACCAAGAGCACACGACCACTCATCCAGGAGGTCATAAAAGAACCCAGAGCATCTAAAGAACTGCAGGTCTAACTTTCCTTAGTTAAAGTGTAAGTTCACCTTTACAGAAAATCTGTAAGGTGAACTTACACTGGACGATGTCCCCATCGCACCCGGTCCAGCTAACCTGGAGTCTGGCAATTGTCCGTTCAGACACATCACATAGTCGCTTTATCAGTCAGGGGATTTGAAATCCCTTAGGCTTTCTCTCCTCTTCGCCTGCGGTGACATGACAGGCTTTGCGGGTTCTAAATGGTCAGGCCACCCATGTGACGGGGCCGACCAAATTAGAATGCTCCTAAACATACCTCCTGGCGAGGTACGTTTAGGAGATTAAGCTGAGGGGATTTCTAAACACCAGAATAGTGAGGCGGCTATAGCGAGAGATCACAACAATATAACTATCACATTTTCAGAGGCCCTGGAGCACCAGAACAGTGGAAACTTCCACAAAATGATCCAATTTTGAAAAGCAAACATTTCAATGTATTTCTAAGAGACATAAGGAGTCTTTTGAAAATTTTAATTTTTTGCCACAGAAAATGAATATGCATTTTTCTTTACATAAAGTTGTCAGTTAATAAGATATGTCTAACACACATCTTTGACATACTTGGAGTAACACCCCAAAACACATTCTGCTACTCATAAGTATTGGGAGGCCACATGTGTGAGACGTTTTTTTATAGCCTAGCCACCCAGAAGGGCCCAGAATTCAAAGAGCACCTTCAGGCTTTCTAAGGGACGTAAAGTGGTTGTAAAAGAGAGATCCTATTCCCTTATAGCAGGTTAAGCAGCACAGTGCCTGTTCTGTCTAACCTGTGCCTCTGTAAACTGTAAAAAAAAAAACTGTTTGATCCTGCCTGTTCATGTGTCCCTCTTGGTGTGCATACCACAGTAATCATGGATGCTGATCCCTGATTACCTTGGTCAGTTTACGTGCCCCCGTCATCCGCTGATCTCCTCTCTCCCACTCCCTCCCTGCCTGTCAGCTCCTTGGGGATAGGCAACAGGACGGCAGGGTGCTTGAATGTGTAACACACCAATCACAGGCTAATGCAGTGTCATGGATATAGGATTTTTATGCTGAGGTTTTATGCTGTAAAAAGGAGGTGCACTGGAGCACCCAACTAATACATAGCGACGCAAGTAGTAAGTGGAAGTGAACAGCAGCTGCTCTAGCCCTGGAGGGACTAAAAAGTGATGTATGACCGAACTTAAGAGTAAGGTCACATTTCATCAGGTGAGCACACATCTGATGGGGAGCATGAGTGGATTTTGTAAACACATGTATGAAGCACCCAAACTTTATTTCAGAGAAGCATATGGATATATAGAAACATGCAAGCATGGCACTTTTGATACACCAGCATGGATGGGACTGCACATTTAAGAACTGCCATAATTTTACATATATTTATTTACGTTAAGTGATTTTTATTTTTATTTCTGGTGCAAATTTTTATTTCTGGCACTTATTCAGAGGGAATTGAAGTAACTTTTAAAAATTGAAATATTGATCACAGGATAATATGATTATTATTCGGAGCACTTTTATCAATATTATATCCATTATTCATATTTAGTATGGGTTGGAGCACTTTTTAATGATATAAAATGTATATTTAGCATAACATTGATTAGGTATATATATATATATATATATATATATATATATATATATATATATATATATATATATAGCGTGGCACACTTGACATTTATTTTATATATTCACACATGAATATGTGTTCACACATGTATTCACACATGTGTTAAGTGCTAGCAGCTGGATCTTGTTTAATATATAGCATTGTAGTTGCTCGCAAGAAACGTCTTTAAGCATAAAAGAGCAAAAGATTAAGGCTCCATGCACACTGAAGCTCAAAAAAGCTTTTTCTGGACGCCAGATTGCTGGCAGAAAAAGTTGGTTGAAAAATGTGCTTTTAACAGCATTTTGTACTAGCGTTTATGAGCGTTTATGAGCGTTTTATAGCGTTAGCGTTTATGGGCGTTTTTAATAAAAATACACAGAGGACACTCCAAAAATGTATTCCAAACTCCCACAATGCATTGAAAAAATAGAACGCTAAACGCTAATTAACGCACGTTCATCAGCGTTTATCAGCGTTTATCAGCGTTTGGCTTTTTTTGGCGGTGAAAAACGTCACTTTGAACGCAAATTTCTGGCGTTCAGAAAAAGCCCATAAACTCCACTGCTCATTAAAGCTAAAAAATGTCCATGTGTGCATGGCCACATAGGCTAACATAGAGTGGAGTTTATGGGCTTTTAAAAAAAACGCCCAAATTCCAATAAACTGCAGTTTATGAGCTTCAGTGTGCATGGAGCCTAAATGTGGTTTGCAGCACCAAGAGTGATGAGCCTCCGTCCCAAATATATATGCAAAAATAGAAAATTAGTCACGGAACTATAAATGAGGCAATTCACTTCAAAAATATAATAGTACACATGATTAATAATTTCATTGCATGATAGCAAATTACATAGTCACAGTTTGTAAACATAATAAATTACCAATAAAAAAAAAGAATGTATTGAGTCATTATGCCAACATAACGACCCCAAACACACCATGGCAACCTGTAAAGCTCTGGTGAACTCCATGCCCAAGAGGGTTAAGGCAGTGCTGGAAAATAATGGAGGCCACACAAAATATTGACAATTTGGGCCCAATATAGACATTTTCACTTAGGGGTGTTCTCACTTTTGTTGCCAGCGGTTTAGACATTAATGGCTGTATGTTATTTGGAGGGGACAGCAAATTTACACTATTACATTGTAGCAAAGTATAATTTCTTCATTATTGTCACATGAAAAGATAGAATAAAATATTTATAAAAATGTGAGTACTCACCTTTGTGAGATACTGTTCATACATATATATATACTTTTTCTATAGATTCTTAAATCTCCATTAAGTGACTTGTGACAAAGAAAGCAGGATGTGCAATAGTATAGCTGATAAATAAAAGCAGAATAGAGCAAAATGCCAATTGCCCACATTTATTCCTCTTTTCCCCCTACTTTCTCCTACATGGGGAG
Organism: Lithobates sylvaticus; assembly: GCA_028564925.1. Lineage (NCBI taxonomy): Eukaryota > Metazoa > Chordata > Amphibia > Anura > Ranidae > Lithobates > Lithobates sylvaticus. The sequence continues at coordinate 73,688,565 of CM053029.1, forward strand.
TTATCCAATCTGTATACAATACTATCTCGTGCATTTGCTCCTGAGGGGATGGGCAGGGATCCACGAAACGAGTATAGCTATAAGGATGCTTTGAAATGTGAGGATCACTGTGTTTTGTAATGATAAATTTCCATCATAATCATGTATACGAATATGAATTTTTTATGAGTTTATAACATATACTATGACAATCTAATGTGGTACAGCTCAATATGTTCTTTCTTTTTTTATTGGTAATGTATTATGTTTATAAACTGTGAATATATAATCTGCTACCATGCAATACAATTATAAATCATGTGTACTATTATATTTTGAAGTGATTTGCCTCATTTTTAAAGTCCTGTGACCAATTTTCTCTTTTTGTATTAAGAAGAAAATAGTTCCTTTTGGTTCCAGGAGTGCAGTTGTCCACAAGGAACTGCAGGAACATAGTAAATCAGACGTGAAGATGGGTCAGTTCAGGGGCAGGCAGAGACCTGGTTAACATCCAGGCAACAGTCAGAAATGTGTTCAATAAACAGGCAAATCGGGAACACTGATCCTGGCTACACTGGTCTGGTGGCACTATGGCTGGTGGGGTGATGATCATAGAACTGTGACTGGCTGCAATATAAGGGCTTGTTCACACCTGAGGTTTGTGGACAGTATAACCTTGCATTTAAACCACAGATTTACCACCCCTGAACCACTACAACTATTATCTTCAGTGGCTGGGGGAGTATAAAAGCCATGGCATTGATGCTTAATTTTGCAGCTGTGGCAGGAATTATACCTCATGTATGTCTGCCGATCGTGACCCATTCAAGTGAATGGAGTTGCTTGTGTGGGGTCCAAGGGGTTAAATGGGGTAGTGAGGAGGCGATATAATCCATTCTTACTGCCTGCCAAATGCTCTCTGAAGAACAATCTGGACATGGATGGCTTTTTTGAGGGCATTGCACATTTGAACAAGTTATTATGGTTACACAATGCTGTGATGGTGATCGGGGTCATTGTAATTGCTGTGAACGTGATCAGGGTCACTTTAATTGGTGTGGCAGTGATCAGGGACACGAACTGCTGTGGCAGTGATAATGTAATTCATGCGGTGATCAGGGACACTGTAACTGCTGTGGCACTGATCAGGGATACTGTAACTGGTTTGGCGGCAATTAGGGATATTGTAACTGCTGTGGCGATGATTATGGCTACTGTAACTGATGTGATTGGAATCAGAGACACTGTAACAGCTATGGTGGGGATCAGGGACACTGAAACTGGTATGGCGGTGATCAGGGATACTGTAACTGGTGTGGAGATCAGGGGCAATATGACTGGTATGGTGGAGATCAGGAACACCGAAACTGGCGCAGTGGTGATAAGAGATGCTGACTGGTGACAGTATGCAAATAAAAAATATATATATTTTTTTTTTTACCATTTTTTTTTTTTTTTTTTTATATTTACATACGGTCACCAGAGTAGTGCAGTGTTACCATAGTGACTCTGCACTACACTGAAAAGGTGAAATTATTATTATTTTTTTTTTATACTGTGCTTGTTACAGTGATTATGCCTATAACAGCACGGTCACGAATGGCTTTGCTTACAGCTTTCTTACTGTTCTGATTTCTGTAATTGGCTACAGCAATTGCATGGTTCAAGGCACTGTGAATGGCCTTGTACTATGGGATTATTGTGATTGATCACCGCAATCACAATAGTAAGTAAGCTATCATGAGCGAAAGCCATTCATGATAGTTTATTTACATGTTATCATGTGATCAGCTATGATTGGTCACAACGATCACATTACAGCTGGTTCACTCGTTCACAGCAGCCAGGTACTGAGCACTGTGATCTGCTGTGTCTGGTGCAACTGGGAGGATGTTCCTGGACATCCTCCCTGAACCTCATAACCACCCTGAGGCCATATTTTGCTAATATGGTGAGCGGGAAGTGGTTAACCTAAGAAAACAGTAAAGTCATCCATCTATACTCTTATCAGAGTAATGGGTTTTCATTACCTAAATCTGCTGTGTGCAATGAAAAAAATGGTTAAATTACAAAAGTCTCAAAAACACTTTCTGAGTTTACATAAATTTTTTCTTTCTCGTAGGTCATTTACAGCTAAACAGATCTTCATCAACAGGCAATGAGTCAAGTCACGCACAAACTGTATAAGTGCTCCGAGTCCCAGAAAAGTTTTACTTGTAAGTCAGAACTTGATATTCATCAGAGTATCACACTGGACTGAAGCCATTTAAGTGTTCAGAATGTGGCAAGGGCTTCTCACAATCTAGAACTCCTTGCTGTACACCTGAAAATTCACACAGTAGTGAAACCATTTAAATGTTCAGAATGTGGTAAGCGCTTCTCAAAACATTGGGCTCTTACTTTACACCAGAGAATTCACACAGGAGTGAAACCATTTAAATGCTCAGAATGTGGCAAGCGCTTCTCAAAACGTCATGCTCTTTCTTTACACCAGAGAATTCACACAGGAGTGAAACCATTTAAATGTTCAGAATGTGGCAAGCGCTTCTCAAAACGTTATGCTCTTACTTTACACCAGAGAATTCACACAGGAGTGAAGCCATTTAATTGTTCAGAATGTGGCAAGGGCTTCTCACAATCTAGAACTCTTGCTGTACACCTGAGAATTCACACAGAAGTGAAACCATTTAAATGTTCAGAATGTGGCAAGCACTTCTCAAAACGTTATGCTCTTACTTTACACCAGAGAATTCACACAGGATTGAAACCATTTAAATGTTCAGAATGTAGCAAATGCTTCTCAACAAAAACTTATCTTTTTGTACATGAAAGAGGTCACACAGGAGAGAAACCATTTAAATGTTTAGAATGTGGCAAGTGTTTCTCAAGAGGTTATATTCTTACTGTACACCAGAGAATTCACACAGGAGAGAAACCATTTAAATGTTCAGAATGTGGCAAGTACTTCTCTCATAGGCACCATCTTGTTGTGCACCAGAAGGCTCACACGGGAGAAAAAACATTTAAATGTTCAGAATGTGACAAGTGCTTCACACAATATAATAATCTTACTAAACACCAGAAGACTCACATAGGAAAAAATACATATAAATGTTCAGAATGTGACAAATACTTCCGTGGATCTTATGATCTTACTGTACACCATAGAATTCACACAGGAGTGAAACCATATAAATGTTCAGAATGCGACAAGTGCTTTTCACAACATGCTTATCTTACTCAACACCAGAGGACTCACACAGGAGTGAAACCATTTAAATGTTCAGAATGTAGCAAATGCTTCTCAACAAAAAGGCATCTTGTTGTACCTGAAAGAGGTCACACAGGACAGAAACCATACAAATGTTCAGAATGTGGCAAGTGCTTCCCACGATATTCTGATCTTACTGTACACCAGAGAATTCACACAGGATTAAAACCATATAAATGTTCAGAATGTGACAAGTGCTTTTTACAACATGCTCTTCTTGCTCGACACCTGAAGACTCACACAGGAGAGAAAGCATTTAAATGTTCAGAATGTGACAAGTGCTACTCACGAAAGGATCATCTTACTCGACAGTCTTGTTGATCACCAGAAGGCTCACACAGGAGAAAAAACATTTGAATGTTCTAAATGTGGCAAGTTCTTCTCACAAAAGGATCATCTTACTCGACACCAGAACACACACAGAAGAAACCATTTAAATGTTCAGAATGTGACACGTGCTTCTCAAGTAAAAGAAGAAGAGAAGTAGAGAAGCCATATATATGAATGTTGACAGTGTGCTATGTTCTTCTCACACAAGTCTAGTCTTACTTTCCATCAGGATCCACACAGGAGAGAAGTCATTTAGATGTTAAAAAACCTCCTTCCCTATTATCTCTTTCAAACCTCATACCTCTTCCTTCTCGATCAAGATTATCACTGTATAGCCTGCTCTCTTTCTTACAGCATTCATTTCAAAACTATATTGGACATATTGACACCAGAGAATTCTCATAAGAAAAATGCAGTGTGAAGGCTGTGGCAAGGATTTCTCATGCAAAGCAGATCTCCACTGCATCTGAACACCACAAACCAAAACCGCTGTTTAATTAATTATTATTATTTAACGCAAACTCCCCCAGCCATCCATGGCTCCATGCTTTATTTTGGTGAGACATCTTTGAAAAACGCCCCCTAGCATTTCTTGCTGCAGCCATCCCCTGCTGAGCAAGCAGATTCCATCCCACGAAGACGCCTGTGTGAAAGGGGCCTAATATTCATCATTCCCTTGACTTAACGACATTGAATGATATCTGAGAAACATTAATAATGACTAATATAAATGAAAGAAAATATATTTATACATATAAAATGTAACTTAAATACTGGAATATTGTTTAATCTATATCATAAATTCATAAAAAAAAACTGTAAAGAGGTAAAATGTCTTCTGAACACAGGACTTATTTGTATTATATATGCTAAATATATACTGTATATATCTGTGCCAATAAGCCCTCAGATCGAGGTAGAGAAGACAATGATGTAGTTGTTCTAATTACACACTCACATAAATGTAAACACTGAAAGGAAATCAACTGTTGTGAGAATGCAGCAAAAAAGTTGATTTTCAGAAAATAACACATTCATCTTTTTTATTATTATACCTTTAAAAGCTACGTTCTTACGTTGTCATTCACTGGTACCTCATGGATTTTGACTACCTTATAGCTACACCCACCGGTGTTGAGTACCATCTGTTTTTTGCTGTTTTTACCTCTCTTTTGAATATGTGCTTGATTTCCCCCTAGCTACATGATAGCTATTCCTATGTAAGTTCTCAACTTTGGTCTCCCTACTACCCCCACACTTCTTCCCTTCCATTTGTTAATTAATGAATTCATTAATTCCAATAAAGTATATTTTAAAAAAAAATTAAAAAATCTAAGTTCACCTTTTCCAGACAGCTCCCCTATGTACCAATATACCATTACTGTACCTCTGTTGCATAAAAATAAAAGCTTTCTTTGATTTATGCTGTACTTCTTAGAAAGCTTAATCATTTCCTTGTATATAGATTTTGGACAGAGAAACCAGTAAGGCACAGTAGGGAGTTTACCAGCTGACCTCATTTACACACACATCCTGCACTGATCTCATTAAAACATACAATCTAAAGGATATTGTACAATCAGATTGTATATTGTATGGCCACCTTTATACATCTAAAATTACCTTGTTGCGGTTTCATTGCCATTATTTTTAATGGCACACCAAACATAGAAGCAAACACGTTTTGCCACATGAAAAAAAATGTGACAAACAAAGCAAAATGCACAGTGAAAAACATGCAACTCAAAATGTCCCATGAGCTACTTTGCCACGTGTAGCGCAGCCCATTGGAATCAACTAGCTGCCTTTATGTATGTCACTGGAAAAATTACAAATGCTCCCATAATTGTGAATGGGGCCTGAAAGTGAAATTGGTGTATTTTCACAAGAACAATGAGGCTCCATTCACATCTGTGTGTTTCCAAACACATGGCAAACCATACAGAAAATGCATGCTTCACTGTGCGTTTCAGAAAAATGGTACAAACGCACCAAAAAGCACGGTAAAAATGCACCACACTTCACTCTTAAAAACATTTCTGGTGCTTCTTTGGGGAAATTGCTGTGCTTTATGTTTTGGAGCGTTTCCTTTCATCACGCATAGGCCAGCCCATTCACTTAAATGGGCTGCCCTATGTGTGATGAGTGGAAACGCTCCAAAAGGCCCCCCCAAAAAAAGTTTGCAGGAACACGAGTTCCCACAATTTAATGACGTGAATGGGGCCTGACAGTTGAGTGTCTATCCACTCTCTCATATATACTTGTATAAAGATGGCCATACACTATGCAGTCTGATTGTACGATTTCCTTTAGATTTACCAGAACTATGAAATAGGAGGACACACCTGAGCTATCCATTTTGTATCAAATCAGGAAGGCCCTTGCACTACATAGCTGATGGTAGATTTAAAGGAGAAGAAGTAGGTGGTGGTATAGTAATGAGGGAGGTGTGGTCCAGACTGGTACTACACAACCTATCAACCTTTTCTGTGATGAAAAAACACAAAGAATTATGGGAGCTGACCTACAGGAAGTGATGCAAGCAGAAAGCAATGTTTTAAAACTCAGACAGAAACATGAAATTTCAAACTGTGGATTAGGCGAGTGGATAGTTGGGCCTGTAATTATATTACAAAAGGATTCTATTTATTGTGAAAAGTGGAATTCTGCCTGAGAAGAAGTAGAACAAACAATCCCTTAACTATCGTCAGGCTTGCTTTGAAATATTTTTGTACAAATTTGGAAATTAGATTGATTTTTTTTCCTTGTAAAGGTAGCCATAGACCAGATACTGTGCCCCTATAATAACAGATGGGGAAACATTTATTTCTTCCTTGAACAATTCTGTGCCACCATTAGTCATTAGATTTGTCCAGAGATTTATTCAACTCTCATAAGGTCCAGTCTCATGTGTAACATGAGCGCCAAGGTTTATAGACATCCTGTGTTGTCTATTCATTTGGTGGTGGGGTGAGGCCCCCTCAAAAAACTACCAAGGCACAGAGTATAAGGAGCCACCTGATATTCACAAGTGCACCACACAAGGAAAGATTCATTTTTTTGAAGGATGGCTCCCAGGTTGTGCCTCTCAGACACACCCAAGCAGGCAGTATCTGACCGAGGAAGGAACCAAGGTGCAGGAGACTTGGGGGTTGCTGGAGATACTGGAAGTGCACAAGGCACAAGGGTGAGAGTTTATTGCAGCACTAGAGTGCTGGGAACACAACACAGGGACACGAGTGTACATTTTTGGCATCACTGGGGTGCTAGGTACACAGGAGTTTTTTCATTCAAATAGCGATCTGCAGATGGTGGAACCATACTAGCTGTGTTATTGTAATCTGACAGTAGGGAGACTTCCCCACCATCAGAATACACAGATCAGCACTGCAGTCTATAGCATTAAGTGCAGATTGAACAGATTTTTTTCAACAACACAAATCGCTCACTAAATTAGCAAGTGAGTCTGCACTCCACTGGCAGACAAATAGTCATTTAAAATCTATAGAAGACATGCAGGAGGGTGGTAAGCTTGTATGGAGAAAAGACATGTGCAGTCACCAGCAGCTCATCGATATATATGGGGTCACCTCAAGACATGTAAACAATACATGTATACTGCACACAGGGCTTGAAGAATGGAGCAACAGTCTCGATGGACTGGAGAGTAGCTGCAATAGCACATGCCAGGAGCATCCAGAGCTCTAACACACGTGCCTGATGAAGGAGGCGGGGCCTCAAACATGTTTTGGCCCACCCCCCCACCTGTTCTACCAGCCTGTGGACACACTGACAGTGGCATGTGTTAGAGCTCCGGAGGCTCCTGGCGTGTGCTATTGTGGCTAATCTCCAGGCCATCGAGCCCAGGGCTCCATTCTACCAGCCCTGTGTGCAGTATACAGCGTTTTTAGATGTAAGTGTTTTCAGAATAAATTGTGGTTTATGTGTGGCAAATACTGATCTGGTGCCCTCCCTAATTATAAACATGATTTTTTTCCAACAGGTCGGTTGAACAGAAGTCGATCGGTAGATCAAATTATGCTTAAAGTGGATGTAAACCTGATTCATGAAATGTGACATAAGCACATACATCTGCATTGTTTTCTTATTTATCTCCAAAGCACAAAGTCCTGTGTGTTTCAGTTGCTCCTTTCTTCTGGTGTCAGCATGATAACTTCTGACAAGTTCTCCGTCAACCAAGATAAAACCAGCCTGAAATTTGTGTCATGGGAGGTTGCTAGAAATAGATTAGCCAAGAGGTTATCTTGTCACAGCACAGCTCTGCACATTCCTTTCTTCCTTTGCCTATGTGGAGTGGGGGGGCGTGCCTTTCCTCCAATCCGCTGTCTTGGCTGCCACTCCCAGTGCTGAACAGGAAAAGAAAATTTGTAAAACGATGTGTACTTTCTAAAGAATATATAAAGCTGAAGACAGTAGATATACTGTACATGTAAAACGTATGTAGGGAGATGTGTTTCATCTCTGTGTATCATCTGAGGCTGTTCGCTTCACTGGGTATATGTGAGGGTTTACATCTACTTTAACCAATTTGGCCATACATGGATCAAAATTCCGACGGTCCCTGCTGAACCGGACAAATTTTAAGCCATGTATGGCCATCTTAAAATACACTGTATGTTTAACAAATGATCCAATAAGGAGATGCAATAAGTTTTTGACAAAAATAATTCATTAATATAATCAATGTCTTCCTAAATCAAAAAGTCACACTGGCACAAATGGGATGAATTACTGAGTGACATTTCATCATGATTTATGATCTATCCACTCATAAGCAATAAACAGTGGAAATTAATTTAGAATATGGCAGAAATTTTGTATATAGGGGATAGTTTTATGGCATTTTTATTATTGTCATTATACAGCGATCAGTGCTATAAAAAGGCACTGATTACTGTGCAAATGACACTGGCAGGGAAGGGGTTAAACACTAGGGTGCGATCAAGGTGTTAAGTGTGTCCTAGGGATTTATTCTAACTGTGGGGGAATGGGCTACAACTCGCATGACAGTGATCACTGCTTCCGTTAACAGGGAGCAGTGATCTCTGTCATGTCACAAGGCAGAACAGGGAAATGCCTTGTTTACATTGGCACTTCCCCGCTCTGCGGCTCTGTGACATGATCGCTCCGCCAATTAAAGGGGACGTACAGGTACGCCCATTTGCCCACCGCTGCCATTGTGCCGATGTATATCGGCGTGCATCGGTCAGCAAGTGGTTAACTAGTAGCCGACCGCCCACTGTCAATTGACGGCGGAGCGGTGCGGCTCTTGTGGCGGGACGCCGTCATATGACGGCGTCTACATTTTGGCCACTAGGGGGCGCGTGCGCGCCGCGGGAGGCGCGCGCACGTGCCCGCCGCGTCACTGGGGCCGATTATACAGTAATCAATGCATTTTTATAGCACGGATCGCTGTGTAAATGTGAATGGTCCCAAAAATGTGTCAAAAGTGTCCGATATGTCCGCCGCAATGTCGCAGTCATGATAAAAATCGCAGATCGCCACCATTACTAGTAAAAAAATAATAATAAAAATGCTATAAATCTATCCCCTATTTTGTAGACGCTATAACTTTTGCACAAACCAATCAATATACGCTTATTGCGATTTTTTTTTTTTACCAAAAATATGTAGAAGAATACGTATCGGCCTAAACTGAGGAAAAAATTTGTTTGAAAAAAAATAATTGGATATTTATTATAATAAAAAGTAAAAATATGTTTTTTCAAACTTGTCCCTCTTCTTTTGTTTATAGCGCAAGAAATAAAAACCGCAGAGGTGATCAAATACCACCAAAATAAAGTTCTATCTGTGGGGAAAAAATTATAAAAATGTTATTTGGGTACAGCGTTGCATGACTGCGCAATTGTCATTCAAAATGCGACAGCGCTGAAAGCTGAAAAATGTCTTGGTCAGGAAGGAGGTGTTCGTGCCTGGTAGGCAAGTAGTTAAAGACACTCTAAAAATAACATGTTATTTGAGAATCCATGCATTTCATTGCAACAATATCTTAGGGAAACCAACTGTTCTGTTTAAAAGACCACAAAGTATTTCATGGCCAATTAATTTCATAACAAAAATATTGTGTCGCCTGTTATCAGTTGAACAAATCATGTATTTTAATTTAAAATAATTTCCTATTTTTTATTCGCTCCCGGTATTAAAATGTTAATGACACAGATAGCGAGTGGAAACAGAGGACAGTCACACTATCCAATGAGCATAATAAAAGCATGCCTTTTTATGTAGCTTCAACCCTTTTAGAAAGTATAAAGCCACCTCAAGTTGGAGAATGGTAGTGAATTGTATATACAGTATCTCACAAAAGTGAGTACACCCCCCCCATTTTTGTAAATATTTTATTATATCTTTTCATGTGACACCACTGAAAAAATTACACTTTGCTACAATGTGAAGTAGAGAGTGTACAGCTTGTATAACAGTGCACATTTGCTGTCCACTCAAAATATGAGACCATTTGTCTGTTGGCTTCTGGCTGAGGCCCCCTGAACCCTGGCTGAGCTTTTACATCTCCCACACTGGGAGCCGTCTCAAAACTGGAAGCTCTGAGCTATCCTCAGACTAGAGTATACAACTACCCTGCACACTTGTGTACTAAGCCAGGTTGCAGGTATCTAGCAGGTGTCTAGCAAAACCCAGACACAGTATTGAATGTTCTGATCCAGAATTCAGAGAGGCAAAACACAACTTTCTCTGCTCAGATATGATCGTTCTGAACCTCGCATTAATCCTTAATGTGATTCCTGTGCTACATTCTCCTATATTATCACAGTGACATGGCCTCTCACTGTCACAATATGTATTGCTGTTATTGCCTTTAAAGTATTAATCTGAATACTTAAAAGTATATTTTTATTACTTTGGAAACAGTTTTTTTTTCTAATAAAACCATTTTTCTGATTAAAAAAAAAACAAAAGTCTCAAAAATACAATATATGAGTTTAGTCTGTTAATATTATGAGTCTATTTTTTTTCCACTTAGATAAATGAGCTGAATCAGCCATTCAAGGCCTGCAATTGACACATTTTACAGCTAAAGAGATCTTCATCGACACGCAATGAGTCAAGCAGTGCACAAACCGTTTAAGTGCTCAGAGTGCCAGAAAAGTTTTACTTTTAAGTCTCAACTTGATATTCACCACAGGATTCACACTGGACTGAAGCCATTCAAATGTTCAGAATGTGGCAAGTGCTTCTCACAACCTTGTACTCTTACTATACACCAGAGAATTCACACAGGAGAGAAGCCATTCAAATGTTCAGAATGTGGCAAGTGCTTTACACAACTTCGTACTCTTACTGTACACAAAAGAATTCACACAGGGGAGAAACCATTTAAATGTTCAGAATGTAGCAAATGCTTCTCAACAGAAAGTCATCTTGCTGTACATCAGAGACATCACACAGGAGAAAAACCATTTAAATGTTTAGAATGCAACAAGTGCTTCTTAGAACATTCCCATCTTACTCAACACCAGAAGACTCACACAGGAGAGAAACCATTTAAATGTTCAGAATGTGACAAATGCTTCTCACATAGTCATCATCTTGCTGAACACCAGAGAATTCACACAGGAGAGAAACCATTTAAATGTTCAGAATGTGACAAGTGCTTTTTACGACATACTCATCTTACTAGACACCAGAAGACTCACACAGGAGAGAAACCATTTAAATGCTCAGAATGTGAAAAGAGCTTCTCACAAAGTAATCATTTTGCTGAACACCAGAGAATTCACACAGGAGAGAAGCCATTTAAATGTTCAGAATGTGACAAGAGCTTTTCACTAAAACAGAGTCTTATTTCACACCAGAAGACTCACACAGGAGAGAAACCATTTAAATGTTCAGAATGTGATAAGTACTTCTCTCATAGGCAAACTCTTGTTCAGCACCAGAAGGCTCACACAGGAGAAAAGCCGTTTAAATGTTCAGAATGTGACAAGTGCTTCTCACTTAAAAATAATCTTGTTAAACACCAGAAGATTCACACGGGCGAAAAAACATTTAAATGTTCAGAATGCGGCAAGTTCTTTTCACGAAATGATCATCTTGCGCAACACCAGAAGACTCACACAAGAGAAAAATCCATTTAAATGTTCAGGAGGTGGCAAGTGCTTTTCGGCCAAGTCTAACTTTACTCAACACCAGAGAATTCACATAGGAGAAAAGCAATCTAGTTGTAAATAGACATGTGCATTTTCGTCCGAATGCATTTTCATCCGAATTTCGGGTATTTTCGTTATCGTTATAACAAACGATAACGAACATGCAGAATCCAAAAACCAAAAGTTTCGACATAAACAAATGCTTTATTTTCATTTTTGTTGTGACAACAGTTCCATATAGATAGGAAATTCGTTATGACAATAGCGATCTGTGTCCATCGAACCTGTGGTCGAATTAGTCCAAGATTCTTCTACATAGAGAGAAAAGATTCGGCATGGAGAGAAAAGATTCGACATCATAGAGACAATAGCAAAAAAAGGTCGAATGTGCCTAATCTAACTCTATTAGTCCCAGATTATTCGACATAGAGAGAAGATTTGACATAAAGATTTGACGAAGCAGTCGGCACGAGAAAACATTTATGGTCAAATGCTCTGCCCATAGGCTATAGAAGAATTCTAATGTTGGTTGACTAGTAATAACAATTAATAAATATAATTATTACTAGTGTGATACAACATTAGAATTCTACTATAGCTTGTAGGCGGAACATTCGACTGGAAATGTACGATTGCGGCATCGTACAGTTTAGGTGCTCCGTCGAATCTTTTTAGAACATTCGACAGACACCATAAGCCAATGACAGATTCGACCTTAACTATTTCGTATTTTTGGACAAATGCATTTTTTAACGAAACAAAATAAATAAATCGAATTTCGGGAGTAACTAAATAAATACATTTTTCGGACGAAAACAAAATATTTCAGTGTGCACATGTCTAGTGGTAAATGTGACAAGAGCTTCTCGAATAAGACAAATCTTCACAACGCCAAATGAGCCACACCGATGAGAAGCCATAAGCATATTGACAGTGTAGCACAGCTTTAGTCTTTCTTTCCACACAGGAGAGAAGCCATTTAGATGTTCAAAAACCTCCTTCTCCAGTATACTGTTCAAGCCTCATGCCTCTGCCTGTTCTGTTTCTTGCAGCCTTCATTTCACAACTATGTTGGACCGACATATTGAGACCAGAGAATTTACACACAAAAAAAGCCGTGTGAAGACTTTGGCAAGGATTTCTCATACAAAGCAGATCTTAAGCAATATTAAGTAATCTACACTACACAGAAGCCTTATTAATGAATGTGATAAATATATTAAATTCAAATAAACTCTGATCCAACATCAAAAGCCTTACAAAGATTTTAAGCCATCTCAAAATCTGGAATATTTTAAGTGTTTTATAAAACTGTCACACCAGAAGGTTCATTATAGTGGAACTAAGCCATTGTGCAAAGGAGTCTTTAACATACAAGCACCAATGACTGGAAAAGGCCATGCAAGACTCATTATAGGGGGTCGTAGCCACAAAGATATAAGTTGCTTCTTTTTTATTTTGTATTTTAAAAGTATTTTTATTCTCATGCACACCTGCAAGCATAAAACATTTTTCATGTTATTTTTTAAATTTTACACATAGAATTGAGAATATTGTCAGATTTTATATTGAATATAAAAATGGAATTCTTTAATAAAGTTTTAAAGGCTCATTAAATTGTAACGATGCACAAAAATATCATTAAATTGTGTAGATGTGCTCAAAATAAACTGTGTTCCTGCAAAATTGCTCATGCTGTGTCTTTCATCACTTTAAATAAAAAATAATGATTTGAAACTTTGTATTAAAGTCTGATCTATGTAACTCAGACTGAAGATTTTAACTCTTCCTTACTATATCCTAAAAAAACTATGGAAGGAGTTTGGCTTTGCATAGTTAGTCACAACAGTGATATCTTAATCACAGTTGGAGTCCCTGGCTTTTTGAATGCTTTCTTGGATATTCCAGAAGTGAAATGTTCTCTGTCTAGGCATTGTGAATTTTAGGTGCATCTCTCCATCCCCCACCTCTTTCTCCATAATATAATTTAATTACAAAAATGATCTTCTGAAGAGTGAAAATTATGCATAGCAGGTCCAGCAGATTTGGAGACACAGAACACAGTATAGATAACTCTCCAGCAAAGATGCTAAGCGACTGAAGGAGTAGTTAGAAAAGCAGTAGTTATTCAATCATGGCAGGAAAGTGATACTTAAGATTATTAGGGGATTGGTAAAAATATTTTAAGTGCACTGGGATTCTAGGCGCACAGGAGTGTGAGTTGCTTGCAGCACTGGGATTCTGCAAACACATGTACACAGGATTGTCATTTGCAGCAATGGCCAACATACATATTTGCCACAACCCCCCCCCCCCAAATATGGGGGAAACCAGAGTTATAATATTAATGTCTATTAGGTATATGATTACCTAAGTAGATAGTATGCAGCTGAACTATCCATGGAGACTGGACTACTGGCAATATAAAACACAAGAAAATGATCAGTGCAAAGAACCAAGCCTATACTTGTTAGTCTTTATTAGCCTGGTGAGACTCTACTATATATAAATGGGAACCAGACAGTCCTGGAACAATAACAAACTCAGGCCCATAATTTGTTCTCTGCCCTGATCATTTGCTTGTTTTTTACACATATTTTCCAGCACATCATGGATCTTCAGGTAATGTACAAAAAACTTTTATTCAAAGTGATCAGATCACAGCGGAACAGTGCAATGTTTTAGTGCCATCAAGACCCCTTTGTCAGACATGCCAAAATGTTGCATTCTTCTACTGTGATGACTTTGACTGAAAGTTTTTTTTATGTTATTTGAAGATCCATTGTGTGCTGGCAAATATGCGCATTGATCTGTGATTGTACCAGGTTTCAGATGGCCATTGCTGCAGCACCCATCTATTCCTCAGCCTATTTTGTGAACATGTGCAATGGGAATATTGATAGTGTTGGGCGAACGGTTTGGCCCAAGCATAAATTACAGTTCGGCCCGAGCACCCGAATTGTCAGGGCGTTTGACCATTTATTCAACGCGCCCAGTGCCCCACAATGCACTGAGTGCCGCACAGTGCATTGGTAGCCCTGATTGGCTGAAGCAATGAAGGCTTTGCCCAATAAGGAGACAGAACACTGTCAAAGCCATAATTGGAGAAAGTACGAATGACTGTGCCCAATCATGGCTCATTGCTCACAGACCCACAATCCACTATAAAAGGACCCTTCCCAGAGCAGCCATTTGCAGTGGGATATTAAAGTGGAGATAGATAGAACAGGGCTCTGTTCATTGCTACTATCGAGTTAGTGTGCTATTGTGATTCTATTGTGATTGTAAGTGTAGTGTGAATATAGTGATAGTGCAGCGTGAGTGTAGTGCGACCATTCATTCTTACTGTAATGTCAATTTAGTGTGAATATAGGGATAGTGCAATGTGAGTGTAGTGCCACCATTCATATAGTGTCAGGGCAGGTTTAGTGCACGTTTACTGCCGTATATATTGCAATGCGTTAGTGCACTTTTTTGATTTAAACCAGTGCATAGAACAAAGTCCATAAAGAGATGGATGAGCGAGTTTGGGGTGGAGAATCTTGACTGGCCTGCACAGAGTCCTGACCCCAACACGATTGAACACCTTTGGGATGCAATAGAGTGGTGACTGCGAGCCAGGCCTTCTTGTCCAACATCAATGCTTGACCTCACAAATGCACTTCTGGAAGAATGGTCAAACATTCCCATAGACACACTCCTATACCTTATGGACAGCCTTCCCAGAAGAGTTGAAGCTGTTATAGCAGGAAAGGGTGGGCCAACTCAATATTGAACCCTATGAACTAAGACTGGGATGCCAATAAAGTTCATGTACATGTAAAGACAGATGTCCCAATACTTTTTACAATATTGTGTATAGGTAAGTTAATGCATCTGGCATGCCTACCAGAATTGTGTAAAATTAAAAGGATATTTTCTGCTAATAAAGCATGTATTTGCCTTTCATCTTCTCCTTTTGGTTTTTAATCTAATGCTGCACTACAATTAAACCAAGGATAGCCAAAGAAGGGTTGCATTATGGATTCTGAAAACTAGGAGGAAGCTGTATGGGGCTTAAACTTGTTCTTCGTGACTACAGCTTTATCTTGAAGGGATATTCCAGCTTCCACATTGCTAGTTTTAATCAAAAATAAAGTACTAGATCCACCAATTTGTAATATATATGTTTAACAAATGATCCATTAAGGAGAAACAAAATAATTCTCACAAAATAAATAATTTTGTACATTTTCTTCTAAAGCAAAAAAGTCACCTACCAGTACAAACTGGATGAATTACTGAGTAAGAAATCCCATGATGATTTATGATCTAGCCACTCATAGGCATAAACAGTGGAACTTATTTTAGAAAGAATGTTGCAGAAATGTTGTATTCTGTAGAAATCAAGACTAATAAGGGTATTTTTTGTGTTAAAAGCAGGATTAAAAGGGTACTATAAAAAAGGAAAATTGGTGCGCTAATATATATATGTAATAAAAACCACAGTGGAAAAAAGTGATAAATAAATAAATGTGCAGATCTGATAAATAATGCTAATTAATTGCATCAATATTGAGTAATCCAAATATTATGAAAAATGCTAAAAAAACGTTCATGTAAAAAAACATTGCAACCGCCAATTAATATTCCATGGAAAAACTTCAATGTGATGCTCCCTCACACCTCAATGAATGCACTTCCTAAAAGACCATCAATATGTGTAATCAGTGCAGAGACAATAAATCATTTCCTAACAAAACAACAATATGTGTAATCAGTGCAGAAAAAATGTATAAAAAATAATTAAAATCCCAAAAAGTGCAATTCCTACAATGTCCTCCGTTGCCCAATATGTGGAGAGAAAAAAATGCCAAAAATAGTGTACACCTGTGTACCATAAAACAAAGCCAAGGTATTATCTATAAAAATGTGCACTCACAAACTGCCCATTCAGTACAGCGTATAATGTGAAGGGAATCGGTCAGGGTAACTTCACATCAGAGCCTCGCCGTTAGCAGCAAACTCCTCAGGCTGACATCACTAGGCTTCTCCTCCCTACGCACGTTACGTCACAGGTCACGTGACTTATTCATGGGATATTCCATGAATAAGTCACGTGACCTGTGACATAACGTTAACATTTTTGGGCATTTTTTTCTCATCACATATTGGGCAACGGAGGACATCTGAACCCAGGAGAATTGAATTACCATTTACCATGAGAAAATTC